>JABSTT010001672.1:0-285940 GCA_013339685.2 Hyalomma asiaticum | reverse complement strand
CAGAGAACAGAAAGGGGTAGCCGACACAGTGATCGATGTTATGAAAAAAAAAGATGGACATAGGCAGGCCACGTGATGAGAAGGCTCGATAACCGATGGAGAGTTAGAAATACGGAATGGATACCAAGAGAGGGGAAGCGTAGCCTTGGATGACAGAGTCTAAGATGGGGTGACGAAATTAAAAAATTCGCAGGCATAAAAATGAAATCAGCTCGCGCAGGACAGGAAAGATGGAGAGCATCGGGAGCGAGCATGATGATGACAATGGTCACGTTACAATTGGATATTGACCCTCATTGCCGAGGATGGCACCACCGGTCATTTTTTTCACGATTTTAAGGGCCAAGATAAATATTTTCTTCCTTCTTTATGGGTAATAACCGCGCTCGTTTCCCTCAATGTAAGGAACGGTGCCGTCATTTTCACCGCAATCGAAAAAAAAAATTCCGAGCGGTACACAGTCCCTTCAAGGGGACTCTAAAGTGGGCAAACGATCTCTCATGTTGTTTATTCCATGTTAACAGTACCAAAAGCATCACTCTGAGCAGAAGGTGTTTGGTTAACTAGAAAACGCGCAAAATGAAAACATACAGCCAGCGACGCCGCTCTGAGACACTCGACGTGCGAGATAAAAAGCACCTGCATTTGGGACTGAGGCACGGGATAGAGAGACAGGGGAGCGTGTCGCCTCGCATACCCTGATAGTTCGCTACTAATCCCCTCAACCTCCACCCGAGAGATATTTCACCAGAGCGCAGCTGAAGGAAGAGGAAAGGAGAGCTTCGGAGCATTACAAGGAAAAACAGCAGACAAAATTGATGCGAATAAAAACAAAGCGAATTTTTATTCAGAAAACCTTCCTTCGACGCAAGCACCGTCCTCACGCAGGATATATGTATAAATATACATAAGTATAAACAGTACGAAAGCAATGGACCAGTCTATTATTGAAGCAGACATGAAGCAAACAACAAAATATGGTTTCCTATTAACCACGATGAAGTTACCCTTGCCAGTGTGCTTGGCTAGTAATAAACCGACCGACCCGCAACCCACCCGCGGAGCAGCTCACTGGTGTAAGGTTTTTTTTCTTCGATGCACGGCGGTTAGGGGCACGCGCAACAGCCAAAACACTTCGGCGGCTACGTTAGGCGCGGCGGCGGACGCCTACCATGCGAAACCAAAACGCCCAATAACAGCGCCACCGCATTTTCGTCACGTAGGCCGGTGGAGTAGGTCTATAGAACTACGCCGTTTCAAAACTGGAACCGAAGACGTTTCAGATCTCTGAGTCCATCCACGGATCTCAAAGGTGGTGCTCTTGCGTATTACTGTCACGATGCGGGAAACAGGCTTGGTTGTGAAAGAGGCACACATTCCACCGCCCTAAAATGAGGATAGGAGGCACGGGAAAAGTAATCGTGATTTCGTCAAGGAAAGACTACAGAGTAGGGAGAGATACGATCCACTAGAAAGAAAGAGAAACTCACAGGGGCACGGGAAGCACGGCTCAGCGTCCTTGGTGGTGGGGGAAAGGAAAGAAAGAGTAGAAAGGGGAGAAACGCCGTATTGGAGGGCTTTTGAACACCTGCGGCTGTTTAACGCGACCAGAAGTTTTGGTACGGAGCATTGAAAGACAAAGCAGAATCATCATTAAAAATGGAGTGAAGGAAGGTGGGCATTCCTACTCATGAAGAAGACGCCAACAAATCGGCAAAAGATACGTAAAAAATCGATAACTGTGTAAGAACATCACAAACGCCGCAATTTTATATATCAAATAATAACCAATTACTATAAATAGGAACACACCATCATGATAGTTATCAAGTTATTTGTGATAACAACCGTGGTAAAGCTTCGAAATAGGCCAAAAAAAGCCCAAGTGTCCAAGAATGAAGAATTAGTGATCCTAATTGACACATATAAGGTTATAATGGTAATAATAATTGTGACAAAATATAGTATCCTCAATAACGATCATAATACGGCAGAAAAAGATTGACACTCACAAGCTGGTGGAATGGGATCGGTGATAGTTACTAAGTGAAGGAAGCGCTAAAGATGATGGTAGAAGTAGGTCATGATGAGCACGGCGCAGAAAAAATGACAGTGACTCAGCAAAAGGCATACAAACTCAAAAATCGATGCTATTGATTCAGACCCATCCCACGGAATCGGTTCCGGTTTCGCAACCCGGGACAGCAGGGTTTGAACCCTTATAGGACGTCGCATTTGTTTTGACGTGCTTTCATATTAAGTACTGTAATGAAACTATTAGTAGTGGCACCATAAATCTTCATGTGCATTGACGCAAAAGTGTCAGTACTTATGGCACCAGAAATTCTCTTGTGCATTGACGTTAGGGCGTCTGAGTACTTATGACACCAGAAACCCCCATATGCACTGACATTAGCGTTTTGGTGTGAACGTAATGCCAGATGACATTAAGCATTGCAAGTCTAACGTCTTTCTAATGTGAAATTAGGAGTCCATTGGGTGGACATATTAGACTTTCAACATTAATTTCAAATGGACGGAGTTGAAGGGTAAAATGCCAGGCGTAGCGTAGTCGCCAATTATTTTACCGGTTGGACTGCTTCCACACGGTCTCTGCTACCAAAGACTTTGAAGTGTCGACACAGCACCTATGTACATGCCTACGTGGTTTCTTTCCAAACGCGGAGTTTTCTTCAAAGTAACGCGCCCAAACACAATCGATGCGAAACACCTTACATCTCAAAAACAAACGACCACAAAGCAAGGCAAACGAACTCACTGGTCTTCAAGCACACAATGTAGGCTTCCTCCGCGGCACACTGGTCGCGGTTTCCTGTTCACGAAAACAAATGCACAGGCTTCAACACGGTTCACCGCCCAATTGGAGACACTGGCGATGGCTTTCATCACTCACCGAAAAAGCGACGGCATTAAAAACATCCCATAGAATCGTAATGGAGCTCAAGCAAGAAACGTTACCACAAAACATCACCCACACACATTGTTTAGGTCGCCATGTTCTTTTCGCCTTGAAAAAGCTCTTAAGAAACACTTACGCGTTCTTTATGGTGATATGAAAAATTCTCTTATGTGGGAGGGGCATAATGTTACGACCACCACAGAAATGTGCGACGAGAGAAGTGAGTGACATCATTTTAGTGAAGTCATAAAATCGCCTGCTGTAGAAAGTACCCCGCTCTAACCAGTCACATGCATGCTTCGCCACTCGTTCAAAGCGTTGTCTGCTACGATATGATACCTGGCGTAGGCTTGGATGTGATGCACGTCGTATGACAGCGCGATAACTTTGATTATTTTAACCTTCCTGCCACAATACCCACCTCAGGGGACGAAGCAGCTTTTGTTGAGGCTCTCACGTCCAGTTAAAAAGAAACTAATTGTTAGAGGCGCACGAATGTAGGTGAGGTGATATTACACTGCATTAGCATAGGCTTTCGCATACATTTTAGACGTAAATTCTAATTACTGGCGCCATACAGCCCTCAGTGTTTGCCATAGCGAAACTTTTCCACTTTCTCTTGCGGGCCGTGAATGTCTATTAAACTCTATTTCTAAGTTTATGCGCAAAATCGCGCAAATCCCGAATGTGCGGTTATTTTGAAGCAATGTCTTTTTATTAAATCGGCCTATAGTGTACAGCGGAAGCTGCGTTTGGGAGAGCTTGTCTATCGGGAAATGATAAAGACCAATGCAGCTAGAGAAGCAGTAAACAACATAACGGGTTCGTGAATGGCTCACTGGAGCCTACTGTCCGACTTCCTTTCCAGTAGTGTGCGACAGAATTTTGTCCGTTCCTGTATGGTGCTAAATGTGCGACCAATGCTGCATTTAGTAACACAGCTTGTACACTCTAAAAACTGGAGCCGGTTTCGCAGGAGTGAAACGACCGAGCTACTCTTTAGGGCATCGTTTTACTCTAGCAAAACGTCGGATGGAGTGAAATGTCCATACTTCTTGCGGCATGAGAGAGTAAAATGCAATTTCACTCCTGCCACACATGTGATGCTCGCATTCGCAGCCACAAACATGGCGGCTGGGGTGGGAGCGGTCGATTGAAGACAACAGCCGCTTTGTGACGTGCTTTTTTACGGAACTTCCACGTACAAGCTTTCGCGCGTGCAGTGTACGTTTAATGAACGGTGCCTTCCTGGACTACGAGCCACATCCGACGGGAGTCATAGCGAGCTGCCCCTCCTGTGTTTTTTCCCCGATCGAACGGCCGTACCCGTGCTAGTGAAACCCGCCAGCCTACACGCCTCGGATTCTTCGCTTACATGTGCGAAACGAAGAGGAATACACTTTCAGTGATACAGTAAGCTGTTGTGATCGTCGAAAGCTGGTTTACGAAGACTCCCTGGATATAACTCATACATATTGCTACGGTATCAGACGGGCAGTCAAGGTATGAGCCAGGCAAGGGTGGAAGACGACGAAGAGAAAACAGCCTTCGTGACACCTGATGGCCTCTATGAGTTCAACGTCATGCCCTTTGGTCTCTGTAATGCGCCGGCGACGTTCGAACGATTTATGGACACCATCCTCCGTGGAATGAAATGGGAAATTTGTCTTTGCTATCTGGATGATGTTGTGATTTTTGGAAGCACTTTGGATGAGCATAACCGACGTCTTAGCCTCGTCCTTGATTGTGTCGAGAAGGCTGGTCTGGTACTGAACTCCAAGAAATGTCGCTTTGGAGAAACTGAAACATTGGTACTTGGACATCTAGTCGACAGAAATGGTGTGAGGCCCGATCCACGGAAGATTGAAGCAGTAAGTTCCTTCGAACCACCGAAGTCACTGCGGGAGCTGCGGAGTTTCTTGGGATTATGCTCGTATTTTCGTCGCTTCGTACCAAGATTTGCCGATGTGGTGTACCCCCTGACATGCCTTCTCCATAAGGATGTTCCTTTCAACTGGACGTCGGCTTGCGACGAGGCGTTCCGCCAACTAAAGTTTCAACTGACATCGGGACCTATATTACGCCACTTCGATGCTTCCTCGCCTACAGAAGTGCACGTTGATGCCAGTGGAATTGGCGTCGGAGCTGTGCTAGTACAGCGTCATCACGGATCTGAGCGCGTTGTGGCTTATGCCAGTCGATCTCTGAGTAAGGCGGAACGCAATTACACCGTCACGGAACAAGAATGCTTGGCAGCAGTTTTCGCGGTTCACAAATTTCGCTCTTACGTCTACGGGCGCCCGTTCACCATAGTTACGGACCACCACGCTCTATGCTGGTTGGTGAACCTCCGTGATCCGAGTGGTCGACTGGCACGTTGGGCTCTCCGACTTCAGGAGTACGACTTTGTCATCTCTTACAAGTCCGGTCGTCGTCACGCAGATGCTGACTGCCTTTCCCGCCTTCCTCTACCGACTACGGTGTGTGACGAAGACAACTTCGATGACTGTTTTGCTCCTATTTCGGCCACATTCCCGGACTCCACGAGATTCAGGGATGAACAAGCCAGTGATGTTAGCCTGGAGCCCCTTTTTACTGCTGCGCTGCGTCCTCAAGCCACCGGTCGATTTTGTGTACGAGATGGCCTCCTTTACAAGACGAATTATTCGGGTAAAGGCGCACGCTTTCTCCTGGTGGTTCCACAGAGTCTGCGACCAGACGTACTGAGTGCCATGCACGATGACGCAACCTCTGGCCATCTAGGCTTCATAAGAACACTGAACCGAACACAGGAGCGTTTTTACTGGCCCAAAATGCGAGACACTATCAAGCAGTACGTCAGCGGTTGCGAGAAATGCCAACGCCATAAGCGCCCTACGACTACTCCGCCGGGTCTTCTCCAGCCTCTGCCACCACCCTGTCTGCCATTTGAACAAGTAGGCATTGATCTCTTGGGGCCATTTCCACGATCTTCTAACGACAATCGGTGGGTTATCGTATGTGTAGACCACCTGACCCGTTATGCAGAAACTGCGGCCATACCATCTTCAACAGCTACATGCGTTGCCACATTCTTGCTGCGGTTTGTTATCCTCAGGCACGGCTCCCCCCGTGTGATAATTAGTGATCGTGGTCGTCAGTTTGTTGCGGACGCTGTTGAGGAATTACTTCGTCTCTGCAGCTCGAAGTTCCGGCATTCAACACCTTACCACCCTCAAACCAACGGCCTTGTAGAGCGTACCAACAGGACTCTTACCAACATGCTGGCAATGTATGTTTCGTCCGACCACAAAGACTGGGATGACGTGCTGCCATTCATCACATATGCGTATAATACCGCAAAGCATGAGACGACGGATTACAGTCCTTTTTATCTGCTGTACACACGTCTACCGCTAAGGAGTATTGATACAATACTGCCGTTTGGCTCCCACAGCGAGTACTCGGTTGCCAAGACGCTGTGCCTTGCAGAAGAAGCACGTCGAATCGCTCGACTTCGTACCGTGGCGTCACAACACCGATCTAAGGAGCGCTATGACAGCCGACACCAGCCTATCTTGTACAGCAAAGGGGACTTGGTATGGGTGTGGACCCCACAGCGTAAACGTGGATTATGCCAAAAGTTTTTGCCCCAGTATACTGGACCTTTCGTGGTTGTCGATCGGTTGAGCGACTTAACGTACGTGGTGGCCCGTTTAACGTCAGCTGGTCGTCGTTCCAGCCGAACGCAGTTTACACACGTCGCGCGTCTCAAGCGGTTCCACCCTGCTGTTTTCCAGTGATTTGGACTTGCCCCGCGGGCTTCGTCTGTGAGCCGGGGAGTGCTACGGTATCAGACGGGCAGTCAAGGTATGAGCCAGGCAAGGGTGGAAGACGACGAGGACGATATCTTGTCTAGCGGTTGGACGCCATCTTGCCTCGGCTGTACCAGCTACCTAGCGCTCCGCGCTCTCCTGTAAATAAACCTTCGCTCGACCTTTCGAAGAAAGAAAAAGGCTCCGCTACGACTTCGGCATCGAGCCGTATGACGGCCATGAGCGCGTCGACGGTGAAAGTACCGTGACTGCGATCCGTCCCGTTCGCAAGTCTGGTAAGTACAGCATAGTACCCTAAACACTTCTGATGGCTTCATCTGTGTGCAGAATAACGAAGAACGAGGGGTGCGTATTTTGTGATCGCCAGCGGCTGTTCGCCGTACAGACGTGCTTGACGGACTCGAAAGGGGACGCCGTCCGAATGAAGCGGGTGGTAGCGGAGCACCCGGGTGCCGCTTTTCTTCGCTGGCATTGATGAAATGCAGCCGCCATTATGTTCGTACTCGCTTCCTAAGGTGCATTTTACATCGCGAACCAGCACTGCGAACTCGCGTTTGCCCGTAAAACAGAATGCCAGCTCATGATAGGAATGCGTTAATCTAAACGACATTGTATATGTTCCGCGCGTTTAGATTAACAGATCTGTGTAGCGAGCGGCTGGCTACCTATGAGCCAACACTAAATATACACCTGTTCTATGCATACTTTTTTGTTTAATTACGCAGACCAGTACTTTACCACTGGCTCTACATAGCAGGTCAAGTATACGGGTTATATATACGGGACTTCGGTGTGAGCCAGTGTATCGCGAGTGTGTTGTGGGCTTTGTGCTTTGCTGCGCGGTTGTGTTATTGGTGTGTATGTGCGTTTGTGTCATGTCAGCCTGTATGTTCTATGTTCAGTGTGATGTAATTAAATGCCTGCTGATTTCAGCGCGCTCGAAAAACGCAGTGGTTGTTTTTTTTTTGTCTGCTACTCCCTCTGGTGAGTACTAGCAACCCGCTTGGTAGGGTAGTAGAGCTCTCTTCAAAAGAGTGTTCGAATCCCCTTCGGAGGCGTCCTACTACTATGTTTTCGCGAGAGCACCGGTACCCTGCAATGGGGTTGATCTACTCTGAAAAAGGAGTTAAATTTGCGACACGAAAGTACTCCCCCAAAATAAGTGCCCAGCACTCTCTTTGTTTTTAGAGTGTGCGCTTTATTGGGAGAAGCAATACGCACAAAACAAGGTAAATATATGACATACACCGCGCCGATTTTGGCATCAAGGACCATTCACACGACCCTTTATTTTTCATCCAATCACGAGAATTTGCATGCATAATTTTTTTCCTTGAGATACCACATTGGCACCTCTAATTACGCTAACGCCAAGCTTATTCGACAAGTGCCAGTGGCAAGATTGTCCGATGCGTAAAATAGAATTGTGATAGCAACCTCAAGGAGGTGAGCCTTGCACACACGCGGCAATCATCAGCCAGCTTACTGGCCCATATTTTTTTTTTCAGTATCTGCTGCAGCACCCAAATACCCGCCGCGGTTGCCCGTTCAAACACCACGATGTTGCTCGTAAGACTGCTCCGAACCAGTCTTAGGATTTCATCGTAGCACTCAGTTTTGCGGAACATTTTGGCTTTCTGAATCCACTTACGAGCCTTTTTCGCCTACGTATCAAATGCATCACCATCGCTGATATAGTAATCGGAACCGCAGCGCTCGCTTTAGCAGTGGCTGATGTGAGAACCACGTCCTCTTACGACGTTTTTCTGGCTTCGTGAATCCACTTACACAGAAAAATTTCTCTTACGCGAAAGTTTGTTCATGAGAGTGTTTTGTGAATCCGGCCGCAGATTTTTTTGTCATGTATACAGTTTAAGCGTGCTCTTTTTTGCGACAGTATTCACAATGGCCAATTATCAAATTCGCCCAGCAATACTCCTCGCCTTCCCAGATCAGGATAGCAACATCAGTGATTTCGAAAATATCTCGAAAATTTTGAAAACAAATTACTGAAGTCTGCTTGCCGCAACCATGTTATGACTATGAGGGAGCCCGTAGAAGATGGCTCCGGAAATTTCGACCACCTGGGGTGATTTCTCGTCCACTCATACATCATAGTACGCTGGGCTCTCGCATTTCGCCTGCCTCGCATTTTGCCTGCCTCGAAGCTGCATTTTTGGGTGCATAGTCAAGCGCCATAAATCGACAGCAATTGTCCGAGAATTTCCAGTGAGGAAGTTATTGTTGAAACGAATGTCGATTCCGCCATGAGTACATTCAATGACCAACAGGAGGCCCGATGTTCTCTTCAGTACTTACAAATGAGCTCAGAAGTACAGTACGTACAAAACGTTGCCTTTGGGAACATGGGAGAGAGAACAGAGTATATTTCACAAATATGGATCGTGTATCTCTCGGCACAAAACGCATCAAAACGGATGTGTGCCACCGAATTGGAAACACGTCGTTATGATATAATATCTAAGAAGGGAGACGTAAAGCTCTTCAATAACTACTGATGAATGAGCCTACCATAAGCCATACATAGGAAATGCTCATGAAATTATTTTGAGTAGGATAGTGAGAAAGACTATTTCTAATGAGGGTCCTGTAAAACAAACTACTTTCATTTGTTAAATCAAATTATTAAAAAAGAACTCGTGCATATAACGAACACCTCTATTGCTTTCACAGACTACGAAAAATTTCTATATGTCGCAGAGATAGTAGCATTTCCGGACGTATTGTTCCATCAGGGAATACTCGGAAGATACGTGGACATTTTATGCAGGTTCTACAAAGATTCCACAGCGTCCTTAGTTCTCGCCGAAAAAAGCAGAGAAACAGCGATCGATGAAGGTGTCACAAATAGGGATGTCTGGAATCTAATGTACTTCAAGTTCATAAGAGATATTCCAAGAAAACTAAACGGGCGATATTCAGGAAAAAAGATTCATGGAATACGCTGAACCAACATACGCTTCGAGAACGATACTGTGGGTTCCAGGAATGGCGGCGACGAATTGTAAAGAATGATTGAAATTATCAACCAAGATAACGGCAGACTAGCGTTTAGGATGCATATGCTGAACACAAAGGCCATGCTTAGAGGAAGGGCGAAAAATGCAAGACTCGGTGATGGGTAACGAAACCTTAGAATCTCTATAATAAAGCATGTGCACCTAGGTGAATTTACTAACACAAGGGCCTAACCATAACAAATAAACTCACTGAAGAACGAAGATGCCTTTTTGCGCATAAGCATTCGCTGCTGGGGACCTGCCACTTACCACTATACTACTACTAGAAAAGGAAAATATCGAACCGTTGCGTTTTGCTAGTACTAACTTAGACGCGAAAAACATGGAGATTTACATAGAAACTCGAGCATGATAAGGACGGTAAATCGAGCGGCCGAACAATAGGAAAATGATGCACATAACATTAAGAAATAGGAGGATGGTAAGTGGATCACATAGTAAAGAAGGGTGGTATAAAACACATATTCGGCATTATGAGGTACAAAATTTATCTAGACAGGCCGCATAGGAACACCGATAACGAATGGTCAGTTAGAGTGACCGAATGGTTACCGCGAGGGAGAAAGCGTGGCCGTGTACGACACAAAGTAAAATGGCTTTGAAATTAAAAAAAATGCAGCCATGACATAGAATCAGGTCGACCAGGGCAGGTAAGGGTCGAGATCAATAGGAGAAGCCTCCGTATCATGCACGTAATCCTGCGAAGTAACGTGGAGCATCCTAGCGAAAGAAACACACATAGAATTCTTGGTTATGTTCAAGTCAGCGATCGTTCATGACAAAAACACCTTCCTGGGCTTCGAAGAGTAATGAGACGAGGGTTCTTCTATTTAGCCTATGTAAATTCCGCGCATAACTCGTGAAATAAGCAGCAGTGACTAAATTCTGCACTCACCTTAAGCGCGACATTCGTTAGAATACTCGGCACGCACGTGCAAAGAATTATGGCCTGGTGACCCCTGGTCCAGATTGCGCATCACTATGTGATAATTGCGCAAGTGTGGTCACCGTAGATCTAGCATTCGTTATCGCATTACGGCAAAATGTACATTATCTGGCAGCTTGTATTGGCCTATTCATAAGGACAAGGGAGCAGTGGCTGTTAATGACGATGTCTCATCTGTGAAACGAAGGTCTGCCATAAGACCGATCAAGTCGTTATTACCACGGTGGGATGTGTCTTGCATAAGTGGTACATATGCTTTTTAAAGGGAAAATTAGCGTCCACCCTTTCAGTAGCACAGAGCGAGCACGCCGGATAGGCGTTGGTCCCGGGTTCGAACCTGGAACAGGGCGTATTTTTCGGCAACTAGGAAGATTTAATTTCTGAGAAATCCGTATGGATTTCCTTTTAGCCTTGTGCTACAAAACGGGTGGATGCTAATTTTCCATTCCCAAACGTTACCCCATCTTGCGGGTTTCCGCAGAACTCATTTTTCCATATATGCTTCTCTTATAGATTCTTCTCATGGCCATGAAAGAAAGAAGCCCCATCATAAGCAATCATAAACCGTCATATGGATACCGCCATTACCTACCGGGAAGGGGCCGCCTGGTATAGGCAGTGTGCTTAGAAACCGTTTCCCGTTAGCCTCATTAATAATGTTCTACATTTTTAATGTTACATATTCTCCAAAAATCATATGTTCTCTCATTTACAATGCGTTTCTCAAATCATCTTATTGCCGACACAGTTCCACGGGAGGCTCGCTATTGAATGCATCAGCGATATGGCAGTCAAGAGTGCTTTGTAAAAAACAAGCCGGCTTCCATTGCTATGGAGATAAAGGCGGCAACAGAACAGCGGATGCTAGCGTAACACATAAACCTTGCGTCGAATCACTGCGACTGTTCCGATCATCAGAGGCTATATATGCGTGGGTATAAACGTCGGCAATAATTGAAAGGTGTCGCGGTTCAAAGGGAATTAGAAGGGCTCACTCTTACATAAACTGCCACCAGGAAACTCCGCGAGTGCGGTCGCTTGGCAAGACGGTCTGATGATCGTGCGGTCGATCCACGAGTGTGCTGACAGTAGGCTTCTGAATTGGCAAACGGCGTCTGGCAAAATGACACGTCGACTTGTCTTCGCTCGAGGAGTATGCGAGAGCACGGGCCACCGCGAACGCGCACTCCCGCGCCAAGAGCGGCTGCTGTTAAACTCGATAATGATGACAGTGACCTGAATAGCTCTAACCCTTCGGCACTGCGACCAACATTCGAACCGTCATGATTAAAAGGATCATTAAAGTTACTCATATTATGTAATACACTTGACTGTCCTAAAATAAGGCAGTTCATACCTGAAAAGTGGTGCGGCCTTACTGGCTGGGTGATGGCTTAGACAAGCAGGTAAGCGGTGATTTACAATAAAACTATTGCGCAACCTGCTTTTTTTCGGTATGTTTTAATTTCATTTGGAGACCTAAACATGTATGCAACAAATGAACATGTGTAGTGCTGAGAGTACTTGAAGCCCCTTTCGGTTTAAATTAGCTCTATTTCGTTTCATTCAGTAGCGGTTCAATAGCATAAAACTCAAACGGTTCGCACAGCATTTCGCAGAACTGAAATAGTTCAAGGACAGTTTCGGAAGGGGGGAGCTTTCTCCTCTGCATGCTCCTCAATGGCATGAGCGAAAATGTGCTATTATGAAACACTCAGGCAGCGATATTCGGCTGTATGCTCTGGTAAGTTCACGCCTGTCGAGTAAATTTACACTGAACGTTCCTAGTAACGTTGTTTACACTTAATCTCATTTTGGTTACCAATTATGTGTTCTACCGAGCGCATGACGCCTTCGCAAATTTTATTAGGAGATAAACGAATTCCTTGAAAAAATGCAAGGCGAGCGAACACATAAATATAAGTGCAACGGACAGCACAACCGATGCTCGTAATGTGTGCGTCCCTTCTATGTATGTCCGTCTTTGCATGCCTTACCCTGTTTCATTACGAATCGATACCAACAGTACAGTGTGTTTCAGTATCAGCCGTTTAAAAAATCCATGTGCTCGATACGATGATGCAGCCAACTTAGTATTCACTTTCATCCTGACATAGTCAGGCTATTTTTAGAAATGATCTCGGATTATTAAGCAACATAATTATTAGCTGACTTTTAAACAGTTATTTTAAAGCAATTTCTTGAATTTTCAAGTTGTAGAGCATCCTGTTTAGTGTACAAATAATGTATTTCTACAATAATAAGTGCAATAGTGATATTTTTACGGGCCCTCTAACAAAGAGCCCCAGATATCGAAAAACTATTGCATAATTTCTTCGCCGCGCCGCGCTATTAGCAGCCTCAAACGTGCTACTAATTAACCACCGATGGTACATGTAGATGAGAGTTGAAGCATGGCCACTCGACTAGCAACGCACGAGGTGCAGCCTGCTACGTCACGTGGCAAACAAAAGCGCAGCTGTGAAGCGAAAGTTGACAGTTTTCGCCGCTTTTTCGAAGGGGGCGCCACTGCTAACAACTAAAGCCCCTCGAGGGGCTTTAGGGACAAACCCCTAGTGGAGATCAGTGGACAACTCTCCCGGCTCTCGCAGCGCTAGCTGCTCCGCGAACCAGTACGGGACGAGTTTTCTGTGTGTGTCGATGCAGTTCTGCACCTCGCTCGCACCCCCTTTGACTGCAAAGTGGCGAGGTACTTGTCATATTGTGCCATTGCCTCCTGTAATCTTGGTTGTGCGCGGCGTTATGCCGCGCAACTACGTGGCATAAACGCAAGGAAGGACCCTCAGATCTGGTACCACGAGCTTCCGTGCGACTTAGATTGCCGTAAAGTATGGCTAAAAAACCTATCTCGACAGGGAATAACGGGAAAAGAAAGCGTGTGGGAGACAAATGGCAGGTTTCTGGTGCACCCACGTCACTTCGCTGACGGGGACTATATAACAAGTCCACGAAGCTCAAGTTATTACTTCCAACGGATGTTCCGGCACTTGGCATCAACACTTCGACCACATTGTGTGAAATATCAGGAACTGACGTTTGACAGGGATGACCAAAGCCACATCGAGGAGACCTGTGAGGTGTTTCTGAGCAAACTGTTGCGGCGAACTGGGCTGGAGACCTGGACGCAACTGTTGAGCGGTTCAAACTCGCTTACAAGCCTCTGTCACGGAAGGTGCTACGACTTTGATCCAACGAGTCGCTTTTCGTAGATGTACATGTTGTAACTTGCAAATAAACAAATGAGCCTCACACCGCCTTCCTCGACCTTTTTTTCCCTGCCGTTGCAATTACCCGATTCACTCCCGTCTAGTTCTTCACAGCATCGTCCTTACCTAGAAATGCAAACACGTCTACAAAGCGGCTGAATGTTCGGTTATTTGTTGACGTCTGCGTCAAATTTATAAAAAGCTCGACCAATAAAACACTCTATAAGAACATTATTTCGTCAATCCAGTGATTCGCGTGCACGAATTTGCAAGAACATCATTTAACAGGTTTGTCTTTCAACAGCAAGCAAGCGCATCAAGCGAAGCAAGTAGTCAAGAAACCGATAAGGAACTTGCCAGTTATACTGAATGGTGACTGCGTGTCGAAACCTGCGGCAAAAGGGCGCGGTTCGGGCTCGTGCGAGTCCATTAGCTGCCCAGTACCCGTACCGACCTCCTGGTTGTAGTATAGCATTTATGTTCTTGCAGGCAGCGTAGAGATCTTGGGCCAAATTCACAAAGCTTCTCTTTCGTAAGTGCTTTTCGCCATTGGTTGTCGGCTTCTGTAATGATATGTCCAGCATCAGGATTGGCCGAAATTTTCTCTTACGAGCATTTTTATCGTAAGTTGTTTTTGTGAATACGGGCCCTTATTTTGACAAAGCAATACAGTCTTGCGTGAATAAAATGCAAACTCGCAGCCCGCCGCTGCGCGAAACATGCAGAACCAGCGGCTCCTCCCGCGCGCTTGTCCCTAAAACCCCTCTATTTTTTAAAAGAAGTGCCATTCATTGTCCTTTTCGCCACCGCGCTCTCCCCCGCGTTTGCTCACCGCCACCCGCTGCGCTCAGACCTCCTCCGCTCCCCCATTGGCTGACTCTTGCCACGTGGAAGAACACGATAGCGCTCTTTTGTATTTTTTTTTCTATATTTTTTCTTTCCATAGCGCTCCGGTCGCCATTTTCGAACCTGCGCGACGACGGTGCTGTGCTCGCGAACGGATTGATTGAGTACGTGTGTTACTGGGTTACAATATTAGGATGAAAGTGTTAAAGGAGTAGTGACACGAATTTTTGACATTCTCGTATTGTTGCTGTAAATGAAAGCACTGGCGTGGAGAACCCCAAAAACAGTGTCATGGTGCCCCGCAACGCAATGAATATATTTTTAATACGGCTCCCTTAAACGCTGACTTTCGGTTTCGATTTCGAGGGGGCGGTTTCCTAGTGACGTATCAACATAGTCGGACGACGTCTGAGTCACGCAGGGACAGAAATTCTTCATAGCGTCGCTGCAACTCTGTCGTCTTTGGTCAATTACACCTGAGGCACGCAAACAACGGCAATTTCACGGTCGTCCAGTGACTCTGACCGCGATTTCGGCGATTTTTAAGAGGCTGTGTTCATACGTCATCGTAGTGTCCATTGCGCTGGGGCTGGCTTGCAGTGCTGGGCGACGAAAACTTTAAAACCAAAATAAAATATTTTGTACGTGTTTCCTGGCTTCCGTGTGCGGAGGGCGTTAACAACACATGGCTAGGAAACGAAAAATGTATATTTTGCGCCGCCGCAAAATCGTGTCAGTACTCCTTTAAGGAGGACAACTGTATTCTATGGCCGTGCTACTGCGCATTCGCTTGTCGCAAGCGACAAGGTTACGGAAAAGGCTTTTTAAGTTTTTTTTTTGCATTCTGACAAACGCGACGTACAAAGAATAAACGTGTAAATCGACTGGATCGGGCGTACTGGCTTCAAGGAGGTTGCAAAAAGCGCAAGGCTTTCTAAAGTAAGTCCCAGATTTCATGACCCCAACGTCCCTTTCATGACCCTATGGTGTGCGCGGTTCTTTAGGGCGCTTCAGCTGATGCACTCTCTCTGCTTCATAGGTAGTGCTGCGCCGAAGGTGCGTGCGGCTGGCCGGGCGATGCTGTGCGTGGTTTAAACACGCTGAAGTTAACTTTTCTTAAAATGGCTCACTTTGTTTTATGGTTCTGTTTTGCTTCGACAGTTCTCGCATCTTCCGCTGGCCTGTGACTTCAGAGCAACTTTATTAAGGCCATGTGTTCAGGTCGACCAGAAGTTAGCACCGAAAGCAGTCGTTTAGCGTCAATGTACTCCATCATGTGTTGGTTTAGTGTGTTGTGTATGGCCTCTTGAAGTGATCTCGCTATTAGGGAGGCCGTAGGAGATGTTTGTGGGTAACAGAGGTCATCTGGGGAGCGTCTAATGTGTACTTTGAACGCTCCAGCACTCGTGCCTCATCCAAACAGCGCGAAGAAGCGACCTATTTGAGAGACATTGTTCAGCCAAGACGGCTGGAATATTTCACACTCCAGCCGGGAGAAGATATTCAGCATGTGCGTAAGTGAACCTACGAATTAGCACGTTAACATAAATTCACTTGCCGGAGATCTGGAACGTTCGTAATCAAGCGCTAAGTCGCGCTTCTTTACACCGGGTGCATGGGCCGTGCTTTACCAACACAAGCCCTGTAAGAGCGGACCTTTTACGTCTTAAATAATTGTACATTCTTATTCTTTTTATTGCGCGATTTAAACTCGCAATTTTTAACGCCATTTACTGACGAAGCAAATTGCGGACCAAAGAATTGCTTCGCAGGGTTTCAACAAACTCTTCCGCGTATTTCCACCTATAGCGTGTTATCCGTCGTCTGCTGTGGCAGGTCCCACATAGGCGGCACCACCATCGGCACCACCACCACATAGGCGGCCACACCATCGAGACCGCGCCGGGCGGGACAGGGAGGCGGAGAAATTAGGAGGAGGAGAGAAGTGGTTGGCGCTACTTTCCTTGGAGGGGTTATATTATACTTGACCCTAGAGTTACTGTATATGTTCCCCTTGGGGAACAGAGTTGCGTCTCTGACAGAACTCGCCGCTCGCGCCCCCATTCGGCTAGAGCGCTCACGTGCGCAAAATGCATCCTTCTGAGGAAAACCCAACTTCACGGCAGCGCGTTCGCTGACGCCCGCCACGCCACCATGGCCGCTACCATCCGCCGCGCCACCGTTGTCCGATGTTCGACCGTGGCCTCGGCAATCGGCGACGGCAGCTGCCGATCGCGAAGTTCGACGTTCAGGCGTAGCTCATTTGGCTCAGCTGTGATCTAATAACGTTGGCTGTGGCAGCGTGATGTGTGGTTTAATTGTGCTAGAAACTCTGTCTTCTCAAACATGTGCCAAAAAAAGAGGAAGTGACACTCGAAGGAAAATGAAGTGGTCGTGGTCGGTCGTCGAAATCGGCACAGCGGGTTATGTCGGCAGCTCGATGCGACCCAATATTTATTTCAGCTTAGCAGTACTTTTTAGAATTCACGTCCCTACATACGCCTCACATAAGATATGTTTGTATAGAGCAATTATAACTCTCATTAGTATTATTTTTGTGATAGTAAAATCGTAAACGTTCATGATAAGTAGGACTTCACGCCCGCTTGGTAATAGCTGGCTAGCCGGTGACAAAAATCGCACCGCAAAGAACAAAAACGTGCGCGTTTGAATATGCATAAGGATTCACCTTGTATAGATCTAGCACAGACTGCTACGCAGCATAAAATTTTGTAAGCCGTATCCAGTTTCCATTACGCCGGATATGCCTATAGATCTGCGAAGATTCTCCGTGAAGGTAATCTTTTTTTACTTGTGTTGTCTGCGCTCATCGTTCTTCAATGTACCTATTTTGTATTTTAAAGCCTTGCGTCAAGTACGACGTGAAACGAGAGATTTGTTCAGCTTATAGATTTTGTCCAGAATAGTGTTTTCATTTGATATTTACAAAAAAATAATAATGAAAACGCTTCTGCCGATAGTGAAGGCCGTCGAACAATTTATAACTACTTATGTCTAAATTGGTAAATTGATTTTTTGTTGAAATCGCCTTTCTTTTTCATTTTTTGGAAGCGAAAGTCTTTCGGCCAGCGACGCGGAATGAACGAGCGAGAAAGCGCACGCCGCTGCTGAGCCGCGCCGTCTCCTATATTCGAGAGGAGCGGCTTTCCTGCCTAACGCGAACGGATGTGCAAGATGGCGGACCTATGCGCAACTCTGCTCCCGTAGGGAGCATATACAGTAATTCTACTTGACCCGTAGCAGTGGCGCCTCTGCGGCAGCGTGGAGAACTAGGCTCGTCACACCGTAACCTCCGCGATCGCCTGCGGAGGTTACGGTCACACCGGTTTCCGGCGACGTTGCAGGCTGCACCACGTGCGTTTTTATAGAGCGGCCGTGGGTAAAGACAGGCTGAAAGTGGCGAAAAACCTGTGAACTTATCACTTTCTCGTGTGATATATTGAGAGCGGGCTCTATGCATACGTCATCGATGGTTTGTTCTTAGCAGGTCTACAGGGGCTTGGGGCTACCTGCAAACGCTGTAGGCGTGATATTTTTTCTGCTCTAGCGCACTTTATTAGAAACCCACAATAATTATTACCATCGCACTTATTACGCGGAAATACATATTACTTGTATGGAAAGTATTTTCCTTTACAACTTCACCGCTGCAATTGTCGCGTTGCAAGTGACTGTTTAAACATTGCCTAATTATTTATGGAAAATGTACATGTGAGCTTAACAAGTCTGTGGTAGTCAGGACGAGTGTAAATAATACTAAGTTATTTGCGTCCCGGTTGACATATTGATCTAAGAGGTGAAATAACTGGCCGCAGTAGCAGGCAGGGGTCAGCCACCTACGCTCTAGCAGTAATATCTCAGGAATGAGATGTGAAATGCGGTAGAAAGCATGCGAATACGCTATCGAGTGATGATCAGGGGGACGCGACATTAATAGCCACTCACATAAAAAAAGATGAAGAAGACGTGGCGGATCCCTCTCTCATGGGAATCGGTATCGGGCGATAGTGGAATAGGCCTTCAAGGAAACTTCCGAATGTTTAAGCGCCAATATGGCGAATCTAGAAGTTGGAGATGAATTCATTGCTCGGGACAATCGACGAGTCGAAATGATTGCGTACTCGGTACATCAGTGGCACCTCGACACTGCACAGGAATCCTCGAAAATTGCGCACAAGCGAAAGTTCTCGAACGACTCACACTTACCCTGAGACACTGAACTACACGCGCCAGAACTCTTCGCTAGCCTGCCATATACCAAGAGCGGCGCAAACGGTGAGACAGTGCAAGGGAAACCGAATTTGTTGTCAACGGATCACCTTGTGAACGTAGAGTCCCCTTCAAAGAAAGGTGCATCATTTCTTGGTCGATGGCAGTCTTTGCGTTCCTGGAGCAGAGCGCGTCACAACACGACTGGCTACGCCATGCAAGACAAACTACTTAGCGGCCGTCTTAGGCGGGGTTGTCAGGGAGAAAAACTCGCCTCGGGACAGAGGACAGGGCGGAATTCTGGAGATTCCAGAGACTCGAAGAGAGGCAGTGACCCTCCGTCATGTGAAGAAGTAACCTTCGTTTGCGATCCCTCGTGCGATCCTGGCCGTTCGGCTCTCCAACCTCGGAGAGACGATGTAGTCTTTGCGAAAGCATGATGGGAGCAGCAATGATAGGGGAGAATCCGTGAGCTTCGGCGACTTCGAGGTCGACATCCGAGTTTCTAACAAAGCACCAGTCCACAGGCCGGCGACGAGAGCCCACCCAGATAAGCGTTCCTTTCGCTGGCGGCAGCAAGCGTACTTGCTGCGGCGTTAGTTTATGAGCCGCTTTACCCATTGTATCGGCCGTTCATTGACGAGTTTGTTTGCCCTATTAATTCCTGTGCTGCACTATGCGTTTACGTTGCTCTTTGTTTGCCTTGCATCATTACGTTGGGTACTAATTGTTAATTGTATACTTTGATCATGTTCACACTGCCTATTTTCTTCCCTGCCCCAGCACGAATCCGGTTTGTTAAATCGTTGTTGAGGTGTGTGCAGTGTTGTACGGAACGTCGTTCCAAGGAACGGCGTTCCTGGAACTAGTTCCTTTCTGGAGGAACGAAGGAACGCCATCGTCACTTTAAAGGTTGGTGGAACTGTAACGGTAACGCGTTATATTTAAAAGTAACGTCAGAGGGAACGACGTTCCTTCTGTAAACGTTCCACAGGCGTTCCACATGCAAAGCGAACAGGCCGGGCTGCAACCGCCGAGGCCGAGCCTCGAGTCCCCCCTTCCCTGTTAGCAGTCTCCTTCACTCAAAAGAAAACCACACGCAAAACGCCACTCCATTACTCTTCCTCCTCGAGGCTTCGACGAGGGCGAAGCTTCTCTTTCGCCAGTGTATGCACACCACATGTGTATTTCGTTACTCCCTTACGGTGGCCGTACCCTGTGGCTGGACGAAAAGTTTACGTCTGTCTACGGCAACGCAGGACCGACCGCAGCCAGCCGCGAAATTCCTCTCGTCCCTTCAGATCTCGCCGCCAAGGCTGCCTTCGAACTAAGACACTGCCATCGCGCGCTTTGCTCAGTGCATAAGTTCTGAGAATGCGGTTACGGCTCACACGTGCGGGCCTGGCCGTCAATGGCATTTTCTCCGCAGGAGACCGCTCGACAAAGCAGACGAGCAGCGGCAAATGTTACACTACAGAGGCTACAGTTGCACCCCGTTGTGAAGTCAAGATAACGTGTCGCCCCGCCACGGTGGTCTAGTGGTTATGGTACTCGGCTGCTGATCCGAAGGTCGCGGGATCGAATGCCGGCCGCGGCGGCTGCATTTCGGTGGAGGCGAAATGTTGAGGCCCGTGTGTTGTGCGATGTCAGTGCACGTTAAAGAACCCCAGGTGGTCGAAATTTCCAGAAACCTTCACTACGGCGTCTCTCGTAATCAGAGCTGGTTTTGGGACGTTAAACCCCACAAATCAATCAAGGTAACGTGACGCGGCTAGAAGGCAGGCAGGGTCTCGATCAACGTAGCTGTGTGCGGGCTAGCGACACTTAGCAGCCGGAAACGTAAACCACGAGAGTTTGGAGAACGAAACTGCAGGGCCAGCCAACACGACCGAGTCGTCTGGGGCCTGTTAACAAAAGTGCGGCGCGGTCTCTTCTCAAACGTCCAAGTGAAGATCACTGAGGAGACCTCGGCTGCTGTGTTTCCACGGACGCTCCCGGCTTGCTTGAGTGGGACATTGTAGGATACTCCGAAAGCCGTGTAGCAAGCGACCGTTCCAACGCGGCGTACTCTACTCGACACAACGCCGGCCTCTGCTGATGGGGCGACAACGTCCGCCGAAAACGGGAAAACTTGGCCCTCCTTCTGTGACGAAAGGGGTCGACGAAAGGGCCGTAGTTATGGCGAAACAACTCTCAGGCGCCAGCAGGGGCGCAGGAAAGCGCGCGCGACGACAACGACGTGGGAAGGGATAGCAGTCTTTCGCTTTATTTGAGCCAGTCTGAACAGCAAGGAAGGGTCGCTCTGAAGGCTGGACACACTGTGGAGATCTTTCACTTGGCATTCGAAAATCACGGAACACCACCTTGCCTCCTGTGCCATCTAGATCCTGTTGCAATGAGTGCCGATGTGGATTTATAGATTGCTCCCTGGCCATGGCTACCCCCGATGCTTCAACCGACTGAATACAACATAGCACGCCTGTGTTTAGCCCAATGTATGACTTGTGCTCCATCAAACAATACAAGTGGAGTGTCGAAAAGATCGGCGAGAAATTTAAGCAAGCACATGCAGGTATGGTTTATTTAATGTTCTTTCCTATTCGCATAACGAAAAAGCTTTGTGTCCTCAGTGTAAATCCGTCCATTTGTTACTTTCTTGTTTACATTAGGTGTTTCTACTATGTCTTGATCTCATAAGAACTAGAACCACGCTCAGTAGCACGTGCGCAAGCTTTTGCTACTTTGGTTGTGCTGTTGTGCTGTTGTGGTGCTGTGAACCTTTCATGCGTGACATACGCCATTTTTGCATGCAGACACCATTTATTGGTTGGTGTCCGATGAAATGATGCACGCGATTTATTTATTTATTTATTTATTTATTTCCCACATATCAATGTCATTTCGCCATTGCATGAGAGTGGGGCTGCTGTACAAATTGAACAGACAAAGCATACTCCTTAGGACGCCGTAAGAAAAAAAAATATTCCCACGTTGTATAAGTCGTCGGTAAACTCATCAACTGATCATTGTTGCGATCCCACCGCTGCCACCAGTTGTTGCGACCTCACCGCTGCCACCGCTTGTCGTTGTTTATCGCTGCCACCATTTGTCGGGGACTCGTGTCGCCTTCAGGCCAGGAGTCCACGGGGCAGGAAGGAAGAGTACGAGGTTTGGAGAAGAGAATATTTACATTTATTTACATGTTGGTAGCTGATGGCCGAATCTCAATCAATCCTCTATCGAATCCTTTCTCGAATCCTCTGATCCCGGGGTTTTCCCGTGGATTAAATAGGTCGCGTCGTCCTCGACGCCTTCTTGGGAGGGCCCAGTTGGTGCTTCTCCTCCAATCGGTGGTTGAAGGTCCGAAGGGGAAGAGGGTTGTGCACCGCCCCTTCAACTTCGAAGGTCGCCGAGGCAATCCTTCTCTCAGTCGCATCGTACGACGGCAGCAGGACCCCTTTTTGGTGAAGATAACTGCCACCCCCTGCTGCGGTAACGTGGAAGTCATCACCGGAGCCCGGCTCGTTACCGGCTTTCGAGACGTCCGTCGTAGCGGCAAACGAGCTTTTACTGGCGCCGCTCAGTCTCCGATGTCTCGGACGTAACATCATGCAGTTTGAATTCTTCACACCGACACACACTGCGCACCACCATAAATAAGAGCGAAAGAACAGTGTCACAAATGCTTTAAAATTGTGAGAACTAAGCAAAATAATATATTCAAAACTGTTAATTAGACTATTAAACCACTAAAAAGGCTACAAATATTGAGGGAAGAAGTTTGGGGCAGGAAATGATGACGACATATCGGGAAATCTTGTTCCAGTATTTATAGGCGCGGGTGAAACACAAGCTATTACATGCCAATGTAAATCGACAGGTCTACAGTATTTATAGCTTTTAGTGTTAAATGCGGGCTTGCTACTCACATGCAATGGTGAATGTGAGCGACTTGATATTTGCACATGTGAGGTGCACTATTCTGACTGCTCATTGGAAGACCCCTTATAATGTTGCACTTGTAATATACTAGAGTCAAAGTCGCTGTGAACATGTCGTGACTACGTTCGGTTCTCCCTGAAAGTTTGTCTAGAAGCATTTATATTCATATTTTTTATCTCCAGATAATCGGCTGCCGGTAAGGTTCAAGTTGGCACAATGTACGTAGCTCGAAGTGAATTTAAAGTGTTTAAGTCACTTATTTTCAGCTCACGATTTTCCGACACTATTTTGAATCTTAAAAATGAAATGTAACGTAAATGTAACGTCACGTTCCAATTTCCGAAATGTAACTGGAACGCGTTCCTTTCTGATTAAAGGAACTTGTAACGGGAACTCGTTACAAAACTGGGAAGGAACGAGGAACGAGCTTTCGTTCCTGTTTTGGAGGAACGTGTACAACACTGTGTGGCCAGATAGAGTGAGCAAGTATAGTGGGATTACGTGAAGCATTTCTAACGGAGTCTTAGTGTGGTTGTGGTACCTGTGAAGTGTTGAGGCGTAACCCCCCCCCCCACCCTCTTTTCCCGAAGTAGGGACATCTAAGCATTCCAAAGTTCACTTCAGTGAGTTCCAAATCAGATTTATCCATCCCGACTTGCATTCCGCATGCCTCGAAGTAACTGCAGGATTAAACTCGCGGTTAAACCGCATGAAAAGCTTTTTCAGTATTAAGAGATATTTTACCACGTTTTTCAGGTTAATAAATCTGTCAGTAATTATTCGTGAAAGGGTTGGGATGGTGGTGTTTATGAGTTTAGTGGAGACAAAACCATGTTTCAGGAGGCCTACAATGTTAATGAGGACGGCATTTTTCTGTAACGCAGTAAATAGGCTTAATTCTTTAAAAAAGGTGATAATATGTTCAGGACAGATAGGTCTGTAGCTGCTTATAATCACAATCGCAGGCGAATGTCTGTTCTTCGTGCAAATTTATCGAAAATTTGGTGAAAGAAGCGCCTGTAAAATGTAGCAAACAGGTAAGTTTGGGTGAGGAAACCATAATACGAAATATATACTAAAATGTCACCCTGTATGTCTACTAGCATGTTAAGTTGGAGAGAGTCTTCCGCAGTTTTATCAGGACAATTCCACGATCAATTCATAAAGGGTTCCAAAAAATGTGTTTGTTGTGGCGTCATTTTCAGCTTACCTACCTCAGGTATGCCGAACGCTGTTCCCGGCTGCGCCTTCTATCACGAATTCTTTACAACATTTCATGCGTATGTATACATCGATCATTATACTATTTTGAAACTATCATCAAGGTATAGTAGCGCGCGCAAGTGACGAATCTTCGCAGTGGGGGGGAAATAAATCTCTACTAGATTGCGTCGATAAATTGCCCTCTGTGGAAGTTTTGAATGTGTGAGAGTATCGTTATTTCTGCGCTCAGTTGATATGACAACTGAATACTGAAGTAGGCCGCAAATGCTGTCCGAATTTGTATATATATATATATATATATATATATATATATATATATATATATATACAGTGAGGCTGCGATTCCCTCCCTGCCGCCCGTCGAAAATTCCGAGCCCCCCCCCCCCCCGAAAAAAATTTCTGGCTACGCCACTGAAATGGACTGGACGCTAAACGCTCGGTATACCAATGCGCAAAGTTGAGGATTATAAAAAGCGACTATTAGACTTAAATGCAGATAAAGTGGCTTCTTTCCATTATGCGACTATTAGATTTTTTCATAATCCTCGAATGCGTTTCCTGCACAGCACATTCGCCCAACTAATGGCGGCCCCTGCCACGTTTCAAGTGGAGGCGAGGCCCCAGTAACACATGCTGGGGTTTGACTATTATGAGTGTTTATGTCAAGAGAGCTGAGTTGACATTTTCCGCGTCATAGTACGCTGTTTTGCAGATGTGAATAGCTACCATAAGTTGGGCTAACTGCGTTGCAGCGAAGCTAGCATTACAGTTATCAAAGGGTATATAGGCGTTAAGGCGGACAGTTGGGCTAGTTGGTATCAAGCGTAATGAAATATGATTACTAGCGTCCGTGTCCCCTTTGCGCAAGCAGTCATGCCTTATTATGTATATGCGGATCACTCATTCTCATCCCCATCATCATGCTTCATCACTCTTTTTCCCCTGTTGCGTTCTCCCTAAAGTAGAGTAGAGGCCGGGACATCAGGCCACCCTCTCTACCTTCTAATACATTATCTCTCTTTCTTTCATTGGTGAGAAATAATCTTTAATTCGCTGAAGAGGAAAATGCAACGGCAATAAGAACTGAACAAGTCAAGAAATAAGCAGCGCATATTACAATGTGGCACTTACACGAGAAGCAAGTAAAATCTGGGGGTTAAATAAAACGGTGTAGGCGACGGAGATCGGGTCGAGTTCATTTCTACCTCTATGTGGTATGGCCGACTGCGGCTCCGGGCTGCTACTTGGGTAGAAGTAGCGCTTGACATCTGCGTCACGGCGTCGCGCACTTCACAATCACGCGCTGCGGCCAAGGGGCGGTGTTGGCGTTTGGGGGGGGGGGTGCCGTAATCGATTAAGCGAATAGCTTTAACTGATTAATTCGATTAATTGAAAGGCGGAAATTGATGACAATTAATCGATTAACTGTGTACATTTAATCGATTAATCGTTCATCGAATTTACCATCCCTATTAACGCTTTTTTTCGTTCCATCCGTTTCGTTACTGACTGCATACTTACTGGTTAGCCTCTTAGTGTCTTAGTTCGAAGGGATCGAGCCGTAGCGGCAGGATCTGAAAGAACGAAAGGAATTTCTCGGTTCGCGGAGGTTCGGCCTGCGTTGCCGTGCAAGGCTGGTTGAGAGCAGAATTTTTTTCTTCAGCAACAGGAAGCGGCCGCATTGACTGCATTGGCGAAAGGGAAGCTTCGCCCTTGCCGAAACCTCGAAGAGAGGAATGGTGTTTTGCGTGTGGTTTTCTTTTGAGTGAGCGAGACTGCTAGCAAGAAAGCGGGGACTGCAGGCTCGGCCTCGGCGGCTCCAGCCAGGCCTATCCGCCCTGCATGTGGAACGCCTGTGGAACGTTTACAGAAGGAACGCCGTTCCCTTTCCTGTAACTCGTAAGTGTAACGCGTTACCGTTACAGTTACAGGAGGAACGATGGCGTTCCTTCGTTCCTCCAAAAAGGAACTAGTTCCAGGAACGCCATTACTTGGAACGGCGTTCCGTACAACACTGCTTACAGGCTACACCACAATCTTTTGGATGCCGATTCCGCAGTCTTCCATTGGAGGCTTGGTTGTTCTTTACACACTTTAAAATTGGTTTTAAATACGTTGTAGGCCGTAACTGCATTGATATTTAGTGGATAATGCATGCGTGCCCACAGAAACCTATCTTTCAAGTTTTCTCGCTTCCAAAATTTTGTGTAGGTGCCCTTTACAGGGAATGTCTGCCGCTGACAACTTTTTAGATTTCGGCAAAAATGGGAAGATTGTGCGTCACATTAACGGGAACAAGCACGCTTTTACCTCATGGAATTGTTTTTGCTTTGCTCTGAAAGTGGTGCAAAAACGCCACTAGCGTCACCCAATGGAGTGTTTGTCAATTTCAAAGTTGAACTGAACAAACCCAAGCTTGTACAAGTATCTTTCTGAAAAACAATTTATGCTTTACACGTGTACTTCACCCTATAAGATACCTTTTATGGCGTGCAACAGCAATTCGTTCTTCTTGCCGTGGCTTTTGTGGTCACGCAGATGGCACTGCCTTCGAATTCGTCTGACTGAACTGGTGCGCAGTCCTGTGCTTGTAACGTGTGCGGCGCTGCCTGTTTTTAGGATGTCTTTCGCGCGCAGCTCTGTGAATGCATTCAAGAGTCGTCACTGCGACAATTTAGGCATCTCATTTCATAATGTACCCCTGGCATAATGCACCCCTGGCATAACCTGGCTACAGTTTGCCAGATTTTGCTAGAGTCTGTTCCCTGCAGTTAAGCAATTTCTCATCTCGGACTACCTGGCATCCTTAAAGGGCAACTCCGGCGATTTTTCAGTGTCCACAGATCTCAATTACATTTTTAGTGTATATTCTCCTCGATACTGTAATAATATATACCAAGTCAGGCGGATGTAGGTCACTTAGTTTTCCTGTAAATGAATTTTAAAAATTTTAGCGGATTCTCACGTGGGCCACCCTGTGTTTTTGACGTCTCACCTCCGCGCTACCTACCCGAGCCAACGGGCCCTGAAAAGCGATAATTCAGCGCTCAAATCGTCGCTGTCAAGATCATAAAAGCTGGCATATCTCAATATGTCCTCGGATGACCTCGCCACTGGCATTTCTTTGGCGTCGGTTCCATATTTCTGGTGGCAGGAAGGTTGTGACGTCACCACACACGCTCCACGAAGCATCTACCCGTTTCGGTTTCGGTTTGAATACGACTTTCAGTTGGTTGTTCAAAATTATTGGTGTGTTTCTGGGCCAACTGAACCACCCTGGCGGTTACAGGACTATCAGTACCATTGGAAAACATTGAAATCAGAACACTGTGAAAAAACCGCCGGAGTTGCTCAAGAGCACTGCTGTTTCTTCTCCCAATCTGTGTGTCGGCAAAGAGGAGGCAAGAAATTGGAGAACTAAGAGAGTGCAGCTTCAAAACCGAAACTTTTCCCACACTAGCCACTATAACAGTGCGATGAAAAACGATATTTTAATTCTGGAAGCTGTGCCTATTGGGGCTCCGAAAGATGGAAAATATTGATGCACTATACGTGGGTTTGAAAACGCAACTACGTGTAGTTAGTGAGGGGCAATTTGAAAAACCCTCTTCAATGTGTTTTGTAAAATCAAATTATATGTAAAATGTTTCCGCCTTAGATGCCTTAAAGGGCAACTCCGGCTATTTTTCAGTGTCCACAGATCTCAATGAAATTTTCGCTATGTATTCTTCTCGGCACTGTAATAATATACGCCAAACAAGGTACGGTTTCAAGTTATTTAGTTTTTCTGGAAACAAATTTTAAAATTTTTAGCGGATTCCCCTGTGGGCCATCCTGTGTTTATGACGTCATCGCCTTCAACGCTGCCTACCCGAGCATGCGGGACTTCACAAGCAAAGCGGCGGTACTTCAGCGTTCAAATCGTCACTGTCAAGTTCAGAAAAGCTGGCATAACTCAATACATTGTCGGATGGCCACGCCACTGTCACATTGTTCCATATTTCTGATAGCGCGGGAAGGTTGTGACGTCATCGCATACGCTGCAAGAAGCGTCTACACGTTTCGGTTTGAACACGCCTTTCGTTTGGTTATTTAAAATTATTGGTGCATTTCTGAGCAAATTGAACCACCTTGGCTGCTACAGGACTATCAGTACGATTCGAAAACATCGGTATCAGAACATGGTGAAAAAACCACCGGAGTTGCCCTTTAACACATGCGGTGCACAGGAGGGCACCTGTCTTTGGTGCTGAAATGCAGAAACGCAATCGAACTTTCTCACATTGAAATTCTTGCCGCGTTGTCAGCAGTATGGTGCATTCCCAAGTGCCTTAAACCAAAACATCTGTTTCCTACTGGTACCGCAATTAATCGTGTTGGGACGTGTGTACGCGCGGTAGAAGCAGACACAACCGCGCGGCGTGAATCTCAAACATCAACTGACTATTCGGGTTCTCTCTGGTGGTTCCGGAGAGCAGCGGAGGGTGGCGCTGCCTGGCGGCTTGGCTTGGCTTGGCTGCCGCCACAATCGTACTCATTTTAGACAAACGATGACACTACCTGCGCTTTACGTTGTCTGCTCAAGTTTTATTTTGTTTTCAAGAACTGACTTTTGCCACAGCAGTACGAAAAATCCTGCGGATCTCACACACTGGGAATTCGTGTCATGCGAAGTGGCCAACGAGGAAATGGCTAATGATGAACTGTTTGGCATTCAGTCCAAGTGTTACGAGTAGGATCAAGGTTCTTGTGCAAAGCACATTCACCCACTCATGAGTATGCTTAACATGGGCTAAAAAGGAACGTCCAACAGCACCCTGGCGACTGAAAGGTACTTCATGGTACGATGTAACATTGGAAGTCACGTTCAGACATTTGTCAAAGAAAAATGCACTAAACAGTGCATTGATGTGCTATCATAAGCGTCATTCATTGAAGTAATCCGAAGGGATTTAACAAAGTTGCAAAAAAAGCATACCGTATTGTATGAGAACGGATGTATGCTATGATACTATATATCACATATTTGAAGTGAATTCATCTTATACAAGCACCATTGTTACAAATGCTGGTGCAATAGTTCTATTTACTATATATCCCGAGCGGGAGAAGCAGCTGTAGCCAAGTGGTAGCATGCTTGCTTGGCACCTTGAGAGCCCATGTTCGGTACCACGCTGAGCTTTGGTAGGCTGCATGTGTATGTGTGTGCTTGTTAGGTATACATTTCAATTGCAACCTGCAATAAACAATGGTGCTCCTTTCTTGTTTTAAAAGCAGAGCTCTTTCAGCCGGCCATCGTGTGTCAACCACGAATACAGAAGTGTGGGCTGATCCTCGAGGCAGGCACCGGGGTGAGGTGCTGATAATTTGAGGTACCGCTCAAAATTGCAGGTTCGATCCCCACATTCACAGCATTTCATATTTCTATTACAGGTATCCCAGCGTTTGATATGTGTATTTCAGGTGGTCATTCGCTGACATAGGTTCTAGAACATTCAAACACCTCTGGTGCATATCCACGTACCGTGTGCCAAGCACAACTGCTATAGCCAAAAGTGATTGCAGTGTCATTAATCATGATGTAGATGATGAGTATATCACTTCAGCGATGCAACGATCAGTGATTTACGTTCATTATACATTTTTACTTTACCATGCAAAAATTAGGTATGTCAGGAGAATGAGACGACCAAGAGAGCACAGAGACTTAGGCGACTATATAGATAGATACACAGATAGATAAATACACAGACAGATACAATCAAAGTGACTCAAGTTCCCCAGGAAATGCTCTGCATTTGAAATAACGACAAACTGCCGCTACATACAAGCAAAACTTTCTGTACTCTTATAGTAATGCTTTGTTTCACTAAAAATGTGCGCTGAAAACATCTGTCAATGTCAATGTTAAACAGACATTTCTGGAATCGGCAGAAAACCCGCATCGGCTTCTGGTTTGTAGCTCTGAACATCACTCAAACATCACAACATGTAGGAAAAGAGCCACTTCGAAGATAAAAAAGTTTTGTTTTATCAATTTCTTCTAACTTCCTGGAGAAACCACAGCGTGCTGCGACACTTTGAAAGCTACGCTTCCTATGGAGGCAAAAAAAAAGAGGAGAGCGACGAAGGACGGTAGACACTCCCTTAACTTTTCCACTTTGTGCGCTTCAGAAGAGCTTCAGATATTAAAGTGGGTTTTACGAAGAGTGTGCTATGTTTAACTATGAAGCAATTCGATTACGATTTTCGAGATAAAAATTTGAAAAGGCGAAGGGAGGGTCGGGGGCAAAACACCATACTTTCAAGAGGTGTCACTGCAGCCTCAACACAAGGGGGTCAAGGCCCCACTAACCTTCCGTTGACTTGTACTAGTGAAGATGATGAGCACCCGTTCCGTGCAACAATCAGCGAGCTCTATGCGACTAGAACGCCGTATCAGTGCTCACAATGTTGACATCAAAACCGCTGGCTACAGAAACAATAAATGTGTGTGTGTGTTTGGTTTATGTGCTTCTGTGTAATATCAAGACACAGTGCACCTAACTTCAAATATGGGCATGTTTCAAAGAGGGCTATTTTTAAGAACGGATCTCTTTACACCCAGCGTTGTTGTCCTACGTGGACAGAAATGTCCGCGCATCAATAACGTCAACCTCACACTGCCTAGCAACCCCACACACAGCTGTACAAAGCATGACTTAGCTTGATTCGCTCAAGGCACCCGGTGGTCATGGCAAAGTTGCCCTGACCACGTAGGGTGCCTTTGTTTTCATAGTTGTGCGTATAGTCCCTTGATACCTTGCTGAGAGTGAGCTTCCCAGCTCCATGGACAGCCACTGTTCGACTTTCTAAGGTTCTATCATAATCGAGAATAACTATATGTTTTCTTTGAAGGCCATAGATGACAAACCAAGTCTGATCGAAAACAGGAAAACTGCTGCCATCTACTGATTCTTTATTTCCCACGATGCCTTCAATATTGGTGCACCTCTCTGGCCATTTCAGAGGCTGCACGTTTACGTAACTGGTTGCCAGATTAATACCGCTTACTACTGCCAAGTATAGCCAGCAACTCACTAGCTGGCAACATGAGTGTTGCAAGATGCCGGCGTTTACGAGGGACCCCCCCCCCCACCCCTCCTATGTACAGGCCCTATGAGGAGGTTGTTCTTTAGAGGCGGTATTTTACTCTATTGTGACAGGCACTCATGTGCATGAATACTAGGCACGTCTGACCAACTTTGGGAAGCGTGCGCATCAGCTGCTTTCCTTCTCGATCACTGACATACTTTCGGCATTTCAGAATTGGCTCAAAGCACCGGTTTCCATTTTCAAGTTTCACCGCAACGCCGATAAGTATGCGCTGTCGTCACTCGGCCTGGGTGCGTGTTGTTAATATCTGGTCAACCACACCTTGCAAGTAAGCTGCAAAGTGTCCCCACCTAAAGACTTACACCGTGGCACAATGAAGGCTACAGTAAGGAAAATGGGGACGAGGAGGACGGCAGTGGCCAGAACCGTATCATAGGTTTGTACCGAATAGGTCTTTTTGCTGTTTAGAAACAAACGCAGGCTTCTGGTTGGTTGGTCTTCCAAGCGAGGGGCTTCTCGCAGCCTCACCCACTGCGATAATGTGGTGTGAGTGGCTTGGACACCTGCACTGCGTGCGCGCATGCTTGCGTCTTCTTGCACGTTTTTATTTTCTGTTGCTGCGTACATTATCACTGCAATGCTGAACGGGCCAGGCCGGGCCTAGGGTATGACACATCGGACCGTCCTCACTACGTGATCGGGCTGGGCTGCGCAAACTTCCGCAACCACTGGGCCCAGGGGCCGGACACTTCGACTAGTTTCGGTATTGGAAATAAAGCGTCCGCCATTGTTTTGGTAGGAAGCGAAAATTCAGCAACGTTTGCTACGCACGAATAAAGTTATGCAATTATGTGTAGAAATAAAATGTCTCCTTGGGTATTTTCTTTTTTTAATACCCTATATATTTATCCAGACACTGCATTCGTTGGGCCGACGGGCGGAGCTTTCGCTCTTATCTCTTCTGCTGCCATTCCGTCCGTCTGCTTCTGCCGTTTTCACTGTGCACGTGTGAAATTTTTCAAAGTGCCTTGAAGGTGAACATTTCGGTGTTTGTGAGCACAAACGCGCTCAAAATGTCGGCGAAACTATAGGAAAAGGACACAAGGCGTGCTACGCTGCTTTTTGGTGCCACAACTCGGGAAGAAACAGCGCAGCGAAATTCTTCCGTTTCCCAGCGGACGAAAGGTAAGTACACTTTTTTTCAGTACGAAGAAGCGAGGGCTAGATTTGTGGGGTTTAACGTCCCAAAACCAGTTCTGATTATGAGAGACGCCGTAGTGGAGGGCTCCGGAAATTTCGACCACCTGGGGTTCTTTAACGTGCACTGACATCGCACAGCACGCGGGCCTCAACATTTCGCCTCCATCGAAATGCAGCCGCCGCGGCCGGGATCGAGGGTTATCCTAATCAAATCAGCTACAGGGCGAACCGAAAGATTGCTGTTAGTGCTTTACAATGGGTTTTTTGTTTGACACTGCGCATTTTTCAGTAATGTAGCAAGCACGTAAAGCTGCTTGCGGACAGTTTCTCGTGAGCCGATTGATGCCAGCTGACGGGCAGACGGAAATTTCGCTTCGGTATCGGTTTTGTTAGCGGTGGCTCTTAATTTCTTTTTCTTCGAGAATAAATCGTGCAAAGTATGTTCGCGGTCGCGGGATCGAATCCCGGCCGCGGCGGCTGCATTTCGATGGAGGCGAAATGTTGAGGCCCGTGTGCTGTGCGATGTCAGTGCACGTTAAAGAACCCCAGGTGGTCGAAATTTCCGGAGCCCTCCACTACGGCGTCTCTCATAATCAGAACTGGTTTTGGACGTAAAACCCCAGAAAACAACAACAAAGTATGTTCGCTGAATGCGCTTCTTCGACGAACTGGTTCGGCTTTAGATCATTCCGACGACCAGTTCCTTGTAGCGACTCTACCACATTTGAATGCTTAAGAAATAAGCCCCCAAAATCATTTACGTAGCAGTGACTGCTTACATTCCGTGCAACGTGAAGTTCGTGTTACCTGCGCTAAGGCCAAGCTGCGCTTTGCTTTTGAACCTGTGACACATTCTTTCCTCCCTTTTTCGCACTCTCTATATTAGTGTCGCTTTTAAGTGTTGTTTATTGATTTCCATGGTGGTATTTGTTTCATTTTCTAGGTGTGACGTAGGGCGAAATTACGCCTAAAGGGCAGACCTCGAGGGACTCACTCAGGAGCAACTGTACGACGGCTACTGCCTCTGCTCGGACCACTTCGCTGAAAGTGCCTACGCGAACCTTGCCAAAACAGAACATTTTAGCGCATTTCGATATCTGCGCAAAAAGCGTGCTAGGTATTGTCTTTGTGCACACATTCAAGCTCACATTGTTGCGCTATAATTCACTGCTGCGAACACGAATTTTGAGATCTTGTACTTGATGTGGTGAAGTTGCACAAGTACTAATAGTACTTGCATTCTTGCCACGCATACTTTCATTTTAATATGAGGAGGAAGAAGCTCTTTCTAGAAAAGTCAAATATTTTAGTAAGTCAAGAAAGCACGCTGTGCCACAAGCAAGTGTACCAGCAAAGTTGAGGCGCTTTCACCGGTTTGTTAAGGCGTCTTCGAAAGTAAAATGACACATTAACTTAGCTAATTACAAAAGTAATAGTACAGCTCACATTTGTCCTATGCTTCCAACATTATGCACGAAGCTGAGCTTATGAGCTCTATAAAATAAATGCTTTATATGATTCAGGCATGTTAGAGGAATGTCTTGAAAACCGGTCAGAGTAGGCTTGTTCTGAGCAATCTGCCCAGGCTGATAGATTAAATGCTGTAGATCCGAGTTACTTTTGCAAACATTTTTCCATGTCCCGAAGGTGCGCGTTCCGTAATACCTTTGCGCAAGACTGTCCTAGCCCAGTTTCCAATGATGATTAACCATCGACGCCTACCTATACTGCATTTTTTTTCTCAATGGAAAGCTCTGTCTACAGGGTGTCATTTGTTGTTTGATGTTGTAGATTGTGACACTCATGCCTAAACTGTGATAGAATATATGGCCATTACAAATTGCGAGGAATAACTGCAATGTACTGCTGTAAAATTCTGTAATGATGCCCTGTTAGCAATGCTACAGCTTTGAACGAGGGTTTACGCGACGTATCGAGAAACATAGCCAAGTGTTATAACGTAAATATAATTTGCTCAGTATGTAATGGTACATTAGCACAAGCCGAGTTATGTACGAAGTTAGCTTGCTATAGAAGGTTATTTCGACTAGCAAGCTTCATAGAAAAAGGGGCTGGTAGTGTTGGGCTAAACGTGCAGGTCATCTGCACTGCATGATCAGTTCATTATTCACAAACGTGTTACTATGAACCGTCGTTTCTGGAGAATTGTGTACAGCCAATAAACGTGGTGACCCCTGCAGCGATATTCTGTATACGATGAATTGTGTGAAGACTTCTCTTATGCTTGAGTAACCGATACAGAATGCGAACATTTGTATTTATCGTACGAGATACACTGCTCTGTGCTATTGTGGTATCTGTTGAGTTTTATCGTTTGCAATGCGTTGCTAATAAAATGAGTGAATAAACCACATTTTCTGACTACACCGTTTTCTTGCTCAGACAAACCTGTCACGCTTCGAGGCTTGATGACTCGTGCGCATTGAAACGAGAAATATTTACAAACAACTGTTTTGTGGCTGGGCTGAAAGTTCGAGAAAATAGCAAACGAAAGTTGTCGAAAACAAGATATGCGGCAGCAACGCAACCTGAAGAAAAAATTGCAAGTGGTCGCGCGCTCGTCGAGCGCATAGCAGACGAGAAGCAGCTCGGCGCTTCCTCCTCTCTCATCAACAAAAGCGTTGCCATAGCAGCATCAGCAATTTTTTTGTTTTTTTTTGGTTTCACAGTTTGGCCTACCAAACACCAGGGGACAAACTGGCGCTAGTGGTGCTATTATCGCTTACCTGGGGGGTATACTAGCTGACCTAGCCCTGCTGGGCCTTCGCCGGAGCGGCCCATGCACATATCTACTGCAGCTGGGGTCAGGAAAACCATGGAACGCAGGAGCGTGGGGCCCGTAATGCTTCAGCAACGCTTTTAGATTCTTTCAGTTTGCAAGCAACAGCCCCCCCCCCCCCCTTTCTTCGAGACGCGCACGAAAAAGCGGCACCGTTTGTTTCCACTAGCGACGTGGCACTGCTATCGCTGTCGGCCTAGGGAGCGTACAGTGCGCGCCTCCGTGCCTCCAAGGCGTGCACATGCAGGCTTCCATGTTGGCCCGATTAGCACGCGCGCGTCCACTGTTGCATCCCGGCTTCCCGTGCTTTCAACGTGAAACGAACAAACAACATTGACATTTACCTCGCATTTGTTGCATGTAACATTTATTTTTGAGGGTAATATAAAAAGCGCATTGAAGCAAGATCGTGAAAACTCTCAGAGTTTCTGCTGACTTCGTCTCGGATCATTCTTTACAGAATTTATTTGTTGACTTCGTGCGGTGTATATTTTTAGCAAGGTTGAGCACACTTAAAGGGCCCCTAAACCACCAAGACGTCGAAATTTAGTTCTGGTGTTGCTTTTGTGCCGGTGTCCGCAACGAACACGTAGCCGCAAGAATTTTTCAAAACGGTGCCGAAATAGCCGAGTTACACGCGTTTGATTCTTAAAACGCAGCGCTTGCTTCTTTCGCTCTCTCCTGCGCCCCACCGGCCGCTTGCCAGTGCCACCTCCTCGCCGAGTGCTCCTCTGAATGTCACGTGACATACATCGCCGATGACGGGCATCCGGTCGACGCGCCTCCGCCGGGCTCCCGCGTTCACGCAAGTGTTTTGTTGCTGTGCCAACGCTCTCTGTTAGCGCTATCCGTCGTGTTCTGACAATTGCTGCAGTTTCTAGTCGGCTGTACCTCACTCGCACTTGCGTAGCGTAGCGCATTTATGAATTCACACGCGAACACCACATCAACGACATACGAGGAAAACTACAGTGTTCTAGAATTTTATAGTGCGCTCACAGAGCGGCGGAGGGTGTCCCACATCGTGTCGCCGCCGACAGGTGGCGCTGGTCGCAGCGTACGTAAGGAATCTATGAAAGGAATCTATGAAAAACTGAGAGAAATGAGAATAGACGAGGACGGAATGAACAGCTTGGGTAGTGATCATAAACGCATAACGTTACAACTGGGATATAAAAATGAAAATAATAACGTAGAGTCGAAGTTTGGCAGCTCGTATTTAAATGACAAACAAATAAAAAGTATAGCCGCAAGAGTAGAGGAAGAAGTAGGCAAAAATACGAGGCAAGGACTGGGGGTATAATGAGCTAGTTCATGTAATGACGAAAGAAATAAGTAAAGAGAAGAAAACTGTTTGCTGGAAAGGAAAGAGAACGCCAAAAAGATGGTGGAACAGGGAAATCCGGGAAGCGATCGAAAAGCGACGTAAAGCATCAAGTGAGCACAGGCAAGCAAAAAGGGAGAAGAGGCCGCAAGTGGAAGTCACGGAAAGATGGGAAATATATTTAGAGAAAAAATCTGTTGTACAGAAATTGGTCGAGGCAAAAATTAAAGGTGAAAGCGAACGCTGGGTGACAGAAATTCATGACAAAAAAAAAGGGCGCGCCTAGGATATTTTGGAACCACATAAAAGCGCTAGGTAAAAAGTCTCCCACATTGCAACAGCATATTGTTGATGAGAGAGGAAATCAATTGGAAGGGTACGAAGCGTTGGGTTACATCCAGAAGGTAACAGCCGGTTCGTTTAAAAAGATCGTCCAAGAGATTCCCCCAGTGGATAAAACCATGACGGTGAGCGAAACTAAGGAAGAGCTAGAACTTGAGTATTTCAACTGGAAAAAGGCCGAAGGAAAAATTCCAAAGCGCACTGCTCTGGGTTTAGATGGGGTCCCCGTTAGCCTCATTAACGAATTAGGGCAGAACACTAAAGAAGCACTATTGAAAGCCGTAGAAAAATGCTTACAGAAGAGGCAAATACCGGACAGTTGGCGAAAAAGCAGAATGAACTTAATCTATAAAGGCAAGGGGGAGAAGAATAACATTCGCTCGTACAGACCGCTAACCACTACATCGGTACTATACAGGATGGCTATGCAAGCAGTAAAATTAAAAATAGAAGCATGGGCAGAACGTAACAATATTTTGGGAGAACTTCAGAATGGATTTCGAGTAGATAGGCGTTTAGACGATAACCTATTTGTTCTTACTCAGTGTATAGAAATATCTAAAATAGAAAGGAGGCCATTGTATGTGGCTTTTCTAGACATCACTGGAGCGTATGACAATGTTAATCAGGAAATATTGTGGGAAATTTTGGAAGGAATGGGCATAGGCGACGATAGGCGACGATTGTGTACAGCTTTTGAGGGAAATATATCTAGAAAATACAGTTTGCATAGAATGGGAAGGAATCAGTAGCAGAGAGAACGTTGATATTAGCAAGGGGCTGAGACAAGGATGCACTTTGTCGCCGCTGTTATTCATGCTGTACATGGTTAGAATGGAAAAAGCGCTAGGAGATAGCAACATTGGTTTTAATCTGTCACACAAACAGGGCGGCGTGATGATTGAGCAGATGCTTCCGGGTTTATTTTATGCTGATGATATGGTCGTATTCGCGGACAGTCGAGATGATATACAACGGCTGGTGAATATATGCGGGAAGGAAGACGAGGCTCTAGGACTAGGATTTGGTGTAACAAAATGCGGATTGATGGTATTCAATGGTCCCAGCGACCAGGCGGTATCCATACAGGGCCAAGAAATACCGAGAGTAAGCGAATACAAGTACCTTGGCGTATGGGTAAATGAGGGTGATAGATACATGAAGGTACACGGAAAAGCATTGGCAGCAAAGGGAAAGAGGAACGCAGCAATAATGAAGCACAGGTCGTTATGGGGACACAATAGGTACGAGGTGCTTAGGAGTCTGTGGAAAGCGGTAATGGTACCGGGGCTTACATTTGGGAACTCAGTGGTGTGCATGAGGCCAGAGATACAATCAGGAATGGATGTGAATCAAAGAACTGTGGGACGCCTCGCGTTGGGTGCCCACGGGAAAACGACAAACGAGGCTGTAAAGGGCGATATGGGATGGGCGAGTTTTGAGGCAAGGGAAGCGCAGGGCAAAATAAGGTTTGAAGAGAGGCTAAGGAATATGAAAGAGAGTAGGTGGGCAGTGAAGGTGTTCCGCTATTTATATAGAAAGAGCGTTGACACGCAGTGGAGAAAGAGAATTAGGAGGCCCACCATTAAATATACGGCTCTAAGAGAACTGACAACAAAGAGCGTAAAGGGAAAAGTCAGAGAGGCGGAGATTTACTGGAGGGCAGCGATGGAAAAAAACCGACTCTGAATAACTACCGAGAGGGCAAAAACGAAATAAAGAGGGAGACATTTTATGATAATTCAAGAGGAAGCGCTTTATTGTTTGAAGCGAGATCGGGCTGCCTTAGAACGCGTATTTATAAAGCGAAATTCAGTAAAGAAGAAGAAAAATGCACATGCTGTGAGGAAGATAGGGAAACGACGGAGCATGTTCTGATTGAATGCGGAAATATCCGCCCAGGTGTACGTTTGGGCACCACCCTACAGGAAGCCTTGGGTTTTAGGGCGAACAACGGGAAGCTGAACATAGCCGCGATTGAAATAAGAGACGGTAAGAATACTGGTGGCAGAAAACTAGAGAGAACGGACAAAAATAATTATAGGAAAAAATATGGACTTTCTGCCATAAGGGGCAGGGAACTGGGCTATGAATTTCCGTTTTTGCTATAGTATGATCGATTTGATTGAAGTAAATTTAAAAGGCATGAGGAAAATTTAAAGAGAGAAAAAAAAGTTCTACGAGCCTGGTGGCGCACATGTCACCGCCCCGTTACAAAGGGGACGCTCATAGCATCCATCCATCGATCCGTAAGTAGTGGTGTCACCTAGACACCACTACTTCACGATTTGAGGTGGTCATGTATTAGATTTTATGTAATTCGATAGTGCGCGATCTGTGGGAAGCCGTACACGTGCCTGGACTTACTTACGCAAACTCGGCCGTGTGTCTGTCAGCCTCAACCCGGGATTGGCTGGAACGTGTACAACGAGAGGTGGGCCGCATAGCCTTAGGATGCCACGGGCGTGTCGCCGTGGAGGCTATCCAGGGGGATGTCGGATGGTCCTCGTTCGAGGCTCGAGAGGCCCAAAGCAAAATATCGTTCGAGTGTCGGCTACGGACCAAGAATGACAATAGGTGGGCACGCAGGCTCTATCGTTATATCTACATCAAGGGTACCCGCACTCAATGGAGGTCCAGGGTTATGTTTCTTAGGCGAAAATATGGCCTCTTCGACTATATCGAAACAGGACCTGGGCGACAGACCGCGAAAGACGTTCGAGCCCGTGTTCGTGAGGCAGAAGGAGAAATGTGGCAGTCAGCCATGCTCCCCAAGGCTACCCTCAGCACGTATCGGGAGAACAAGACAGAGAATGCAACGGAGCCGGCACTGTGCGACAACAGCTGTGGTGGTACCCTGCTCTTCGAGGCTCGAGCTGGCGCGCTACGCACTCTTGACTATCGAAGTCGTTTTGACTGCGCCCCCGAGACTCGAGCGGCGGTGTGCAGATCCTGCGGTGATGAGCGGGAGACTATCGAGCACTTGCTCCTCCGCTGTTCGAAGTTGACTCCCCCTCCAGCAGACGCCCAGCGCCGGAAGTGTGTGACCTATAATTCTGATATGTGTGTGTGTGTGTGTATGTTCTTATTCATGTTTTTTTTGTTTTACTTTTTTTTCTACAATTTGGCAAGGACACTCTTAGTTAGTCCACCCGTTGCAAAGGGTACTTTGGCCACATTATCCATCTATCTATCTACCTGCCGACCTGCTCTCCGGCGCGTCGGGTAATGCGGTTATCGTGCGTTGCTGTTTGACCCGCAAGTGGCATTCAAGGTGTGCAACACATGAAAGATTTTTAAATGCAGCTTCGCTTTGTGTGCGACATAGATTACTATGACTGTGGCTATTTTACGTAGGGTTGTCGATGTCTTCTACGCGTCACGGACGAGCGATCCTTGCAGTCACTAAGAGGGCACGAGTTTGAAATTTTCTCTCCTGCTTACTGCAGCGGCCTTGCCGATCGTGCTTAGCTCTACGTGTCGCTTTGAAGTTAAATAATGCCTCTTTTTTTGTTATTTCATCGCGCGTATGAGACGGCTGTAATGGGACAGTGAGTTGTACTAAAGCAAACGTTTGAATGTCACCTAGACACCACTACTTCACGATTTGAGGTGGTCATGTATTAGATTTAATTTAATTCGATACCGAAAACACCCAGAGGGCATTTGGTGGGGATTATACAATTGGAGGATACGAATGAACACAGACACCATCGAAATCAACTCAGCAATAAAACACTATATCAAACATCTGTGCATAAATCACTAGAACGTTATAAATAATGACTGCATCAACACTACAAAAGAAATATGAACAAAAATAGCACAGTTTGAATACAAATAAGAGTCGTCTCTTTCTGAAGAAATCGACTACAGTACATGAAGAACTTGGTTATATGCACATGCACGCACCGCGAAGAATGCAAGGTGGCATGTTCAAAAAATGAATTCAAGCGTCTTGCATATATAATCTCCTCACGAAGTTTTAGCTATCTTTCGGTGCATTGATCTCTCCCTTTTCTCATGTTTCTTGAAGTTGGCTGCCTTTGCGAAGTGCAGTCGCGTCGTAATATAAAAACTAATTACATTTTTAGTGAGTTCAGCTGCATGTTCACTGCAACCAATTTTGTGTGCACACTTGGTCTCCACTAAGCTCAGCACATCCAATGCACTATCAGCATACAATTCTCTCTTCCTGAAGCATGCAGTGAAAACGTCCTCTAGCACCTTTACAAAAAAAAAGCGTGTCACGTGGGTACAGAAGCCCTCCTCTGACCTTGTGCAGTGTCAGTGCAGCAAGCCAAGGGGTTTCAGCTCTTGATGCCACAGTCAGGTCATCCATGCAAGTTCGGCACTATGTCTTCATAATGAACTTTCGTGCGACATACATACGTAGTAAGTTATTCGAGAATCGCTTCTCTCGATGTTCATTATGGTCAGCTTCAGACAGCGCCACTTCGGCGCCAGGTAAATTGCCTGAATCACTCAATGCATCCACCCGATCCCACAAGTTAATGTTGCTGGGAAAGCAGCTGGAGCTAGTCGCTTTAGTATCTAGCAAAGCACTCACCGCACATGGGTCTATATTCCCATATCTTACAGGTTTAACTAGATATAAAAGGACAAGCAGTTCATTGTAATAAGAAACTGTGTGGTAGTCGGGTGGCCGTTGCAACCCGAGGCTTGTCGGACAATTCTGAACAAATTCTCGATAGGGTCCTAAGTCGAGCTGTCATGATGTACGTTACTCTAAATTCTGAAGGTACGAAAGAAGCTCGAGGGTACTTGAGATCGTGACACGCAGGCCACTCGCTGTTGATTCGCTCAAGAACCCTCCAGCTCCACCGGCATGCTGCTCCCAAGTAGCGATCGAAGTGTTCTAAGAATCTCGAGAGAGCTGCAGCTGCCGATGAGCTGGGTCTCAGGACTCCTCTAGGGAACCGAAATATCATGATACGGATAAGCTGGTTGATCCGCCGGTCAAAAAATCAAGTGACACATTATGAGCTTAAGTGACTCCAAACATATGTGGTGTAACATTAAACTATATTACGACTGTAGCCAGTTCGGCACCCGGATGCGTAGCAGTAATTTCGACGGCGGCTGTACATTTCAACTCAAAGTGTTATGAAAACAATATAAAGCACACAGGGCACACGAGCATACTCCTACAAACACAGACGAATAACACGCGCCAGCGCGTCGTGGTACAGCGTGGTACGGTAACGCTCAGCAGACTGCGACTCGGCAGCCGCGCAAGGGAACTGCGGGAACATTGCAGGTGATACGGGCGACAGCGCCCCTGGCGGGCGCTGGAGCAGGCGACACTCGAGGGGTCAGGGCGGCGCGGCGCGGGGATACGGCAGTGAGCACACTGCCCAATTCTAGAACACTGTAAGGAAAACAAACAGGCAGGGAGCGCGTGCATTTCTTAGCAGACTAACCGGAAGTCGACATTCTCCTTCAACCAATCAGCGGAGCTCGGACTCTTCTGACGTCACCAAAAACCACAATGTCGTCGTAGCTAACTTTGGTATGCCGGAAATGGCCGGAGAGGCGCACAGGATTATTTTTCGAGTTTGTGGGGCGGCCGCGGCGAACAGCGCTGCCGCATTTGACATCGTTCATCGTGACGGCATTCTCAGCTTAATGCGCGGGTTAACTTGAAATGTGCCCCGCCACGGTGGTCTAGTGGCTATGGTACTCGGCTGCTGATCCGAGGGTCGCGGGATCGAATCCCGGCCGCGGCGGCTGCATTTCGATGGAGGCGAAATGTTGAGGTTGTGTGCTGTGCGATGTCAGTGCACGTTAAAGAACCCCAGGTGGTCGAAATTTCCGGAGACCTCCACTAAGGCGTCTCTCATAATCAGAACTGGTTTTGGGACGTTAAACCCCACAAAACAACAACATAACTTGAAGTGTTCAAAAAAATGTCGAGGGTGGTTTAGGGGCCCTTTAAAGAAAAGTTAGTGATATCCTTCTGGAGTAAAACTCTGTGAACGACACATGGAACACCGCAATGCAAGCAATACGCATCCACTTGCACATTTCAAGTTTACAAGTACACAAACTCAACGCATATAGTTACACTTGGCTGGCAGAGAAAGGGAATAGCTACAGAATACTATAGTTTTCTTACTAGCGATGGCAACCTATTGCTGTTTTTTATTTTTCGTGCCACGTCTCTCACTTAGAATTGCAGTACGCAGCATAACCTACACAAAATCAACCACCTCTCAACACATTCAAGACAAAGAAGGTCGCCTTACAAAAATATTCCCACAAAGAATACCTTCTTTTGAGCAAGCTGAAATTGTCTTGTTTGCAATATTCACAAAATTCAGCACCATGTTTGTTTGGCAGCTGGAAGCTCTTGTATGCAGCCAGGTACGAGGCTTTGGCAACTTCTGTGCACAAAACTAAGCTAACCAAACTTTCTCTATTGAGTAAATGCACCTTTAACTTTTGTGGCAATAAATTCTTCCTATAGTTTCTCTCTTTCCAGAATGACATCAGTAGTACTCCGCCCAAAACATATATATCATTAGGACATTCTTCAGCCGCTGTTTCATGCCAGTTTCCTGCGTGTGCAGCAGAAAATCTTAGTTTGTTGTATTCCAGGCAGGTGTAGCCGTATAGGGTCCACGCAGAGAGCTCTGCGTGTGTTCCAACTGCCAGGAATCATCATCCATAAAAGCGGTTGCACAAATTCAACTTTGCAGTGGATTGAGTGAAAGAAACTATGTATTCAAATGAATGTGTGTCACTAATTTTAGTGCTGGAGTGCGCTGTCAATGGTCCCCATTGAGCATGAATTTAGACATGCCAACAAGTGCGAAGGAACGCGAACACAAAATAAGCACACATAGACAGGGAGGGTGCTGTGTATCAGTTGAAGGCCTCATTTCCAAAAAAGCACCAACACATCTACACGTGCATCACTCTGGCGTGAGAACTCAGTGAAAAGTGCCACGTCTACAATGGTTTTACTCTTGGAATGGCGAAACTGGACAACAGAATCATTCACACATGTCGATTGACCAGCCTTCAATTCATTCATTTATTTTATTTATTCATAAAGACTACATCTTTTCATATGAAAAAAATTGGCAGGGTGGTAAAATGTTAGAGATTAGGTACATGCATCAAACAATCAAGGTACAATGAATAAGTGCAATGTGGTATACAGGTCTGTGCTCAAACACGCTTTTGTCTCTACCTGTGCAAGGCTGTGGCCTGTGTATGTGCTCGTTTTGTGCTTGACCAATTGTGGTAATTTTCTTTTTATTGTTGCCTCAAGCGCTTACTCTGAGGCTATTGCAAACTGGTACTTACCCAAATCCGCATATACTACACATCATATACCCAGAAATTTACCCTGATGACATGTGTAACAATTGCAAACTAACCACGGTTATGCTTAAACACATGCTCTGGGAGTGCACCACTACGCATAATGATGCTAACCCCGATGCCACCATGGCGAATTGGGATGCTGCTCTCCGCAGCTCTAGCTCTCCGCAGCTCTAACCAAAAATGGGCCGTCCAGCAAGCCCGCGGTGCGGCTGTCAGGCTAGGCCTTTCAGTCCCAACGTGGGAGCCCTAAATACGTTTGCGCGCTTCTTGCTGGACACTAATAAAGTTTATTCCATCCATCCATCCATCCATTGTTGCACTTCAGCGCAAGTGACGAAGAGCTAGTCTTTTGCATTTCTACATGGGTGTGGGAATGTACTTTGGCAGATGTGGAGCAAGGTGTGGAATGACATCGTCTTTGAAGACGCGTTTGATGCGTGTAATTAAAACTGCATATTATTAACATTCCAAACAAATTATTTTGAAATGTGCTCTACTTAAAAGTCGATGATATATGCTGCGAAAAGCTTAAAGGGCCCCTAAACCACCTCCATTATTTTTTTTTAACATTTCAAGTTGACCTAATCTTGCTAAGTGGTAACTTTCTCTTAGAACAAGTGAAGGTGGAAGTAATCGAAGGAATATCCGATCACGATATTCCGATGTGCATTTTACCTCTCGCTTACAAAATATCAGTGCAAACAGCAGCCCAAACTATAATCGATTTTGATAAAGCTGACGACGCCCACATACAAACCTTTTTAGCTCATGATTTCCAAGAGTTTTCGGCAATGGCTTCAGATTCTTTAACTGATGTAAATGCTGTCTGGTTGCGTTTTAAAGACATAGTGTCACAGTGTGTAACAAATTTTATTCCCGTTAAATTAAAAAAGAGATTGAAAAATAACCCGTGGATTACTCGTGAAGTAATACACGCAAAACGCCAACTCAAAAGACTACGAAAAGTTAGCAAGGCAGCCGGCAATAACCCATTTAACACACATAGGCTGGCGCTTGTAGCAAAAAATTTCAAACAAAAATCGAAAGAAGCGAAACACCACTACTTCAACACTGTACTCCCCAGCTTTCTAAAAGATAACCCACACAGATTCTGGAACCACTTTCGCCGAAAAAACACACTCACAACTCAACTATCATCACCTGAAAAAGCTGATAAAGCCAATAGATATAACCAATACTTTCATTCGGTCTTCACAAAAGATAATGGCATCATGCCGGACTTGGTTCCACGGGCTGTTTCCACTATCGAGCCACTCGTTATCACAGACGCTGGAGTTCTCAATCTTCTTCTTGGCCTAGATACTAAAAAAGCGTGTGGCCCGGACAATATACCGAACCAATTTCTCAAAAGGTACGCACAGTGGTGCAGCAGATACCTCGGCTGTATTTTCCGTAAATCCCTTTCAACATCACAATTACCCGAAGATTGGAAAATAGCTAAAATTATTCCCATCTACAAATCGGGAGACAAATCCAATGAATCAAATTTCCGACCAATATCGTTAACAAGCACGGCATGCAAACTACTCGAACATATCATTTTAAAACATTTGACACTTTTTTTTGAAAACGAAGGTATATTGTCTCCTAACCAGCACGGTTTTCGCAGGGGTTTATCGACCATAACGCAGTTAACCGAAGTCATACACGATCTCGCGCTTGCTATTGACAATCATAGCCAAACGGACATAATTCTACTGGACTTTTCTAAAGCCTTTGACTGCGTTTGTCACAGCAAGCTAATAATTAAACTAGAAAACATTATTGGAGACGGGGAAATTCTTGCTTGGGTGCGTGGGTTTTTGTTTAATAGGTCTCAGTTTGTTATTTTCGAACATATCGCGTCAAATAGAGTACCAGTTACATCAGGAGTGCCCCAGGGTTCCGTGCTCGGACCCTTGTTATTTCTCGTGTATATTAATGATATAACTAATAATATAAACTGTAAAATAAAGTTATTCGCGGACGACTGCATCATTTATAGGGAAATTAAAAACGACCAAGATCACTATTCGCTCAACGAATCACTTAATACTATTACCGAATGGTGCTCAGATTGGCAGATGAAAATCAACGTAAAGAAATCAGCTTTTATGATGATTACGAGGAAGAGAGACCCTTCAGACTTTTGCTACACTATAAATGGCACAGCTTTGACCAATGTACACAAACATAAGTATCTAGGCTTAACGATAACGTCAGACTTAAGGTGGGACGAGCATATTAGTCACATTACTTCATCTGCCATGCAAAAATTATTTTTTCTTCGCAGATCACTTCAACTGGCACCCTTGTCAACAAAACTCCTAGCTTACAAAACATTTGTCAGGCCGATCCTCGAATACGGAAACACCGTGTGGTTTCCTCATACTCGGACTAACATAAAGAAAATAGAAGCAGTACAAAGGAAAGCCATACGATTCATCTACAACAAATTTAAACGCGACGACTCGCCCACTAACCTTCTAGATATTTCTGGACTTCCTACGCTAGAGGCACGAGCCAAACAAGCACGTTTAAAATTTCTTTATCAACTCCTGCATGATTATTATAAAATAGATATTTCAAATTATATTTCCTACTCGCAAACTCGAGCTACCAGGCACAAACATTCAAACACATTAGTAGAGTACAAATGCAACAGCGGCGTGTTTAAACATTCCTTTTTTCCGGTTGCCATTCGCGAATGGAATATGTTAGCGCCGCTCGTTACTAACACTGAGTCACTGGCTCAGTTTGAGTCAGAGATTGAAAAAATATCTTAGTATGTTGAATTGGCAGTAGCATCATTCATGTAACAGACATATGTACTTGTACATTTTGCATGTAGTCGTGTGTTCAGTTTCTAATGTTCCTCTGCCATTTATATCTACTCGTATTTTTTTTATGTGTTATGTATTGTAAGTTGCAGATGTATAATGAGCAAAGTTGATGTTACACCTTTTTGTATGTATTGCTGATTTGTTCATATGATGAGTATTCATAGTACCTGTACATAGTGCCCACCTGCTATGGTCTCAGTAGAGACTGGCAGTATTGTAAATAATAAATAAATAAATAAATATGCGCACTGAGTTGAAAATTCCGTCATGATGAACGATGCCAATTGCGGCAGCGCTATGCGCCGCGACTGTGCCACAAACTCACAAAACAATCCCGTGCGCCTCTCCTGGCATTTCCGGTGCACATTAGCCATGATGACAGCAACATGGCTTTGGTGACATCAACAGAGGCAGAGCTCCACTGATTGGTCGAAGCAGAACTCCGAGTACCAGTTAGTCTGCTAGCAATTGCACGCGCTCCCTGCCCGTCCTTCCTCATCGTGTATGGTTTCGGTGGCATTTGCGTGCGCGCGTTTGTGAATTCGTAAGCGCTCCGCAATGCAAGTGCCAAGTCGCTCGCATTCCAACACAATCACAGTGTCGTACATAGCGGAGCCGAGTCAACCGGAAGTGGACAGCCTTTTCAACTATGTGTCATCGATGATCTACACCACGTGACATTCAGAGGAGCACTGAGCGAGGAGGTAACACCGTTTGGCGGCCGAAGTGTGGTGCAGGAGAGAGCGAAAGAAGCAGGCACTGCGTTTTATTAATTGAACGTGTGTGTAGTTTAGAGGCTCTTTAAAAGTCAAGGCAGCGTGCTGGGACAGTGTGCTGCCATTCCTTGATGTGTGCGACAGCCCTGTGTGGCAATAAAGAAAGCCCTTTCTCATCCAGAAATATATTCCAGTTGTACCCTCTTTTGCACATGGGAACAAACATGCCATGTTCTTTGATGGCTAAGTTCACAGAACAAAGCGCCAATGTACGCGACAAGACATGCGTGCAAAACGATACTCACCAATTTAACTGCACATATACGAGGATGATGACGAGCCAGCTGCTCGGGCAAACAGAGAGCGCCTTGATGTCCTTCTTGCCAGCCTCACCCTGGAGAGCGAGGCTCTCATCGCCAAAACCAATCTTTGCAGTACGATTTCGCAATTTCGTTGCCTAGCACATGCGTCAGCGATGCCGGCGACTAGCTGTTTCAGCAGTAAATCCTTAAATTGTGCTTCTTTTCCTCGTTTTTTTTTTTGATAGCGGAATTTTTCGTCACTGGCTATATGGCTACTTTTGTCTTATGCTCTACCTTCACTTCAAGCTGTTCTCTCTACTTATTCTCCCCTTTCGCAGTTGTTCTGCTTCAAGATTGTTGTGAATAGGAATAATCAATAGCTCTCTTTCCTTTGTTCTCTCATTTGCCTGCTCTTTCACACACGCTTACTTCGCACAGGTGACCAGCCTTCGGGTGTCAACAGCTACAGTGCTCAATGTAATTACTAATTCTTTCCAATTCTTTGCGTTCTTTTTAGGTAAAACTTTCTTTTAACTACTATGCCGGGCTTCGAATGGTTGCCGAGTCAGCTGCTTCTGAGAAGAAACCATTAATATATCCAAACCATTAACAAACCATTAGCATATGTTTTAGTATTCGCGTCATACTAAGTTGTCTGCTTACTGTTTCTCCTTTGCAACAATTTCCAACTGAGTCACCACAACAAGATGACTTGTGAATATTAGTCGAATCTCGATAATTCGAACTCAAAGGGGTCCGAAAATTTGTTCGAATTAAAAGAAGTTCGTATTAAAGAAAGCTCACTGAATTGAGCGCTCACCTGCAGCGGCACATGTGCAATGAGCGAACACGAGTGGGAAGTACACAAATATTTATTCGCGTGTATTTTCACTTCCAACTACACCACACGAAACTCACTATTAAGAAAAGTAGTCGGTTATGCGCGTCTACACACGTTTTTCCCGCAATGAGTCAATGAATATGCCTTGAAGCTTGCTAACGAGTTCTAAAACAGCATCTGCATTTTGCTGGAAAGAGAAGTAGCAAGCGGCTAAGTCCAGCACCGACGCTACTTCACTTGCATTTGGTGGAGTCGAAGGGGCAGGGGGTACTTCGTCGCTGGCATCAGAGTTCTCGCCACTGGGAGTAAAGGGTCCCCTGAAGCACTCTGTCGAGGGCACGTGGCTTGTAGGATCTCGGCGTCGGTGACGACACCACAGATCTCTACACCCGCGTCCACATTCACGTAGCCCTCAAAGGTCACGCCGTTCGGAAGAACACTGCTGCCCCTTTCGGACACGCAGTTATCGTCCGACGAAGTCTGCACCGCCTCATCGTTCGCCTGTTGCCAAACCCACATCACCAGAAACAGTTGCTTATGGTGTCTGGCTTAATGGAGGCCCATGCAGCGGCAAGGATATAGATAGCGCTGAGGAGGTCGACGGCATACGTTTTGTCGCTGTCCATACACAATAGCATCCGTTCCACGATATGGCGCCTGTAGAAAGTTTTCAAATTTTGAATGACTCCCATATCCATGGGCTGGAGCACAGCCGTCGTGTTTTTCGGCAGAAAACCAGCCGAATTACGCGCAGGCCTTCTACATCGCAGGGCGCCGTGCAGTTGTCAACGAAGAGTACGTTCCGGCCTTTAGCGGCAAAATTTCTGTCCAGAGTAGGTACCCAGTCTGAAAAAATGTGCATAGTCATCCATGACTTCTTGTTGGCAACGTATTCGACTGGCAAGGTCTTCATGCCCTTAAAACAGCGAGGCTTGGCCGATTTATCCATCACTAGCAACCGGCAATGCTCCGTGCCCATCGCATTTGCGCGCACCATTACCGCCAGCCTCCTTGCTTCGCTTGCCACCGGCACAATCGTCGCCTTGAAAAGTAATCGTCTTGTTCGGGAGCAGTTTACAATACAGCGCCGTAGAACGACCACGAACGAATACTCTCCGGCTCTCCACTGCCGCGGCTTTTTTCTGTGAACACTTTTTTTCGCAGCCAGGCTGACTAGGCGAGGAGGCTACGCAACACGTGATCGCTCGGTGGGTTGTTTGTGTTGTTTTTAGTTACGGCAGAAGAAAAGGGAAGAGCCGCCGCACGGTTCCTCGGAGAAAATGGAGGAAAGAGTCAGCGGCCATGCCCCGGCAACGCAGATAACCACGTCTTTCATTCTTTCCTGCATGCTGGATGCTCAAGCAGGGAAGGCCACAACCGGAATCGACTCTCGGAGGAGAGTCGAGCCCGGCGTTTGGGAAGGCAAAGGGGCCCCTGGTCTCCCCACGAGTTGTGCTGTCACATCGGCGTCGCCTGCTGTGCGTGTTTTTCTTTTTTTCTTCCCGTGCAAGTGTTCAATGTTCGTGCCACCTTGATGAATGAAGCCGGAAAAGGATGGGGGGGGGGGGGGGTCTCTTACGCTTTTTCTCCGCGGCGGGGTGAGAAATACCAATGGAAATACCCTCGTCGTAGGCGCCGCCACGTGATTCGAGGAATTTTCGGAGCGTGGGATGTTCGAATTAACTGTCGTATATGCTTGCGCGTTCGAATTACCGGGCGTTTTCGGCCATTGAAATACACATAACTTTGCTGGGACCACAGCGTAAGTTCGAATAAACCGGAAGTTCGAATTAAGCATGTTCGAATTAATGAGATTCGACTGCATTTCGTATTGTGAAGCAGCACTGGTCACCATACTGTGAGTCACCAAAAACATGGCATCGTCCGATAGTCGATAAGATGGTACTTGTCGCGATGATATGCAGTGGTTCATTTCCTTTTTATTTTTGTTTCTTTTTTTTGTTCACACAAGCGCTTGATGGTACACTTAGACGTTGCCCTGTATGTCAAACCGATTGTTTATTTCAATCTACACGACGAGCTCTCAGTGACACTTTGAACAGTGGTGCCACGATGCTCAGACCGATCACCACAGACAAATAGAATAAAGAAAATTAAGATATTCACTGGTAAACTGTTTCTCATGAGACTTTGTTTTGTCAATCAGACGCACTACGTCAGTTCTGAAATATTCCCTAGCACGCTCCAATGACCGACGCACAACCATCGACTGTGATTTTGTAGCCTGAAGACGCCTCGAGTTCCTCTTAACAGTGGGAAAATATCAGAGAAATATCTAAACGAAGTTATAAGCAATAAACAAAGGGCAAGCATAACATAGGACGACACTACTGCCTCAATTCACCTGCTTCTATGTATATCTTTTAACATTCAGCAAGTGGCAATAAATTCGTTTTCAATGCAACCTTATGTCTTTTTTTGTGTGCATTTTACAAGCTTTGTGACACAGCAATAGTGATTTAAAAAGCAGTGCTTCAGCGCACAAATTTACCAGTGATGCAATATCAAACAGCGTTACCACTGTAGGCTAGCAATGCCAAGTCCCACACTATGTACAAGAGCACGGCATGAGTGCCAACAGTTGTTAGGACAGTGTCCCCCCCTCCCCCCCCCCCCCCCGCTTAACTCCCTACGGTGGCCACCACGCATCACCCATACCTGGGTATGAGCTGTTTGCGCAGTGTTAGTGTGTTCCCTTTCATATTGCTCAAGCAAGTGCTTACACTTCGCCCTTGTTGAAATGCGACTGCTGCTTCATACCACCTTCTCAGGCTTCGAAACACACGTCACTGTTATATGCCAGCTTAATAATGCACATGAAAGTAGTTAAACACACTTCTACAACTTTCTTTCAACAAGGTATCCTTTGGGTGCGATAATAAACTTGAAACTTAACTTTGCAAATATAATGGCAATCAGACTGTGCTTTTGTTCAGACTGGGCATTTCACTTGTTCTTTTGTTGGGAAAAAGAATGTTGTGATAAAAAGTGCATTTTTTTTGCAAAGTGCACTCAAAGTTCAGATATATTGCAAAATTGGCAAAAAGTGTTTTAGGAGGTACAAACTTGTATACTTTATTTTCTGACTATCAAAATATCTTTTCTTTTTGCAAAACTAGTTCAGAACGTTTGTTATGGATTCAAAACATGTGCTTAAAGCAACATTAATCAAAATTGGGATTAGTGACCAGGACCTATCTGGTTTCACCCAAATGCTGATTTCCCCAAGCGGATCCCTCCAGTGGTCCTGTACACATGAAGCCAAAGGGGGTGCATTGTCTGAGATCCTTTACAGTTCAAACACCTGGCACCAGCTCAACTTTCAAGGATCCTGTTTCCCTGGACATGGCTCAGCCTGGCAAGTCATGACACCCCCCTTAGCTCAGATTAGCGGTGTCGCTACACAGCAAATGACTGCCAAGGCAGACACCCCAGCGGGGGAAATGGATGGTATCAAAAATGGAAGTTTGTACCATTAACGTCACAGAGGAGGACACAGCTGCATTTGAATTGTCATTTTCAGTTTATTTTCTGCCAACAACCAACAAGCTACAACTTTAAAAAGGGTACACCCAAGGTGCTATAATCTGGAACAGTCAATGATAATGCACTTATCACAGGTTTTTACAACATTGGGGCATACACACTTACAGAAACAATGTACGTTTGCATCCACATACTGCCCATACATAGTACTACATAGTGCACTATTTAAGCACACTATTTAAAGCACGCTGTGGGCGACCCTATAGGGGCTAATTACACCACATACTGAGGTTAGATCAACCAAGCATAATAGTTTCTAAATCTAGTAAAGTATTAATAAAGAAGTTGTAGAATTTTCCTTTACTAAGTAAGAAGATCTGATCACCTTTTCATGTACTGAAGAAATATTTCTGTGCATTTAAAATTCCAAAGGCGAAAATCAAAAAAACAATAAAATGATGCAGTTGAGACTGTGGGCCCACACCCAGTGAATCAAGTGCTCTCAAGGTGTACAACCTGGTGTGCTACTGATGAGAAAATGAACAGGTTTGAAGGAGACATAAAGCACAGACCAGTTTCACTCACGATGTGTACCAGGCATTTTGAGAAAGCTTTCTAGTGACATTTAAAGTGGTGTTCTCCACAAAAGGAAAGATTTCATCATAAGCAAAGTGTAAAAGATGTATATAAATATAAATGTTATTCTAACTTATAATTAACAGAGAATATTTAACTTTTTAATGAAACAACTTATAGTACATAAATGACTAATGAACTGTAGATGGGAAGCTTGCAAGGTATGAAATCTGACGAGGTCTAGCAGTTGAGACATGCACAATAAAATTAAACTTGCAGTGAAAGTGCACAGTTGTTCCCATTGTTCCAAATAAACATTGTTACGCACATTGAAGTACAGAACTAGCTAGACTGCCCATGTATTTTAGGGATGAGTATCTCGAAATTCATGTCAACCATAAAAAATTGGTTCAAAGTGAACATATTTTGCGGGCTCACTGGCTAGGCTTTGTCAATTGCAATATTTGCTGTAGGGTAATTAAAGAATAGGAATTTTAGTTAACAAATTATTTCTGTTATTACAGCTTTTATGAATATCCACCACACCTGACAGTTTACTTTAGAAGAAATTTTCTTTGTTCCTAGGAGACCCTGCTTTTAAATATTGTATGTTTTTGCTGCCTAAAAGCATAAAGTATGGCTGCCCAAAGTATAATATTATGTTCAAATGACTGGGACATTTTTTGAGTATATAAGATGATACCACACGGCATGAAATTTACTAAAACAATCATTGTTCTAGCAAATTTCATGTTGTGTGGTATGAAAATTCTATATATCCAAAAAAATATCCACACTGATACAGCTGGGTAGTGCCCCTTGTATGTGCTCCATGATAGCCGACATTGCTGCATAGTCATTTGTGCAAGAGGGACAAGGATGCCAAGGGGGAGAGGAAAACGCTCTGTGGCAGTTGCACACCATGTGTAAAAAAAAAAAGGCCAGTGCGAACCACAAGAACTGGTCAGTCACATATCTCAGAGAGAGGAGTTCCCATCCTTCTGCTCAGACTGTATACACAACTGCTTTAGTGCTACTTGGTGCCAGTTCATACGGTACAACTTCGCCATGAATGTTTGAGCTTACAGTACTGCCTAGATGCCCTGAGAATTGTCCGCCAACAGGCAGCTGCAGTGAAACACAACAACCTGAGCAACACAACAGTGTACCACTAAGTCTGAGATGCTTGTAGCACTCTTACAATAATGGACTCTGAGAGGAATAAGCATTCAGTTATGCTTAAACAATCCCCTTTTCAAGTATTTCAACATAGATTCAACTGCTTTTGGGCAGGTGAAACCATTATAAATATCTAGTACAGTTTGGTTAAATATAATACACATAAAATATATAGTACGGCAGATACAGGGTAAGTGAAAACACTTCTAACACGTCATATACTGAGGATGCACGATACTAAATCATGTCGCAAAGCTTCTGGTGCTGGATGTCAGCATCCTTATGAGAACCACTAAAGAATACCGTATCTACCCACATAATTTGCGCCCTCGCATAATTTGCGCACCCCTGATATTTAGCCAGCTTAAAGAAAAAGTTTCCTCGCATATTTTGCGCTCTCCGTCCCGCTCGAGCCAGCTCGGCAGCGGGCGCACGCAAGGACAGACTTTGGACAGCCGTGTCCTTCGCTGCGCAGGTGAGCGCAGTCATATGCAAAAGGGGCTGCGAGTGCGATGTCCCTTTTTGCGATTCTTTTCTCCGGAAGCCTGCGGAGCCCAAAGTCCGGTTGCTAGAATTAAAGCACGCGAGTGGGGCCGACGAAAACGGCTGAAGCAGATATCAAATGAGCCCGGCTCATCTACGTCGCTTGGAGGGGCGATATCGCCACGATCGGGACGCCTGCCGTCGAAGCGGAGAGGAAATGCCCCACCCGTCTTTAATGAGCATGAAAATGCGAAGGGGGGGGTGTCACTGGGCTGCCGAGATAGTGCTGGCGCGCACGCTATCTCGGCAGCCATCAGCGGGCGGCTCGTAAACCCTTCCACGTGCTGCTCTCTCAACACGAAGAGACTGTGAAAGGTGCTCCTGGAGCAGCCGTATTCTCTTACACCAGCGTTTTGCAGTGTTACGTGAGATCATATCCAAAAGACTTACCATATACCGCATGTGTTACATTATATTACACATTATTTCGAACGTGTTCGCGAAATCTCCGCATCATTTGCGCACCCCCTTTTCGGAGCTCTAAAATTGCGAAAAGAAGTGCGCAAATTACGCGAGTAAATACGGTACTAGCTCACTAAATGAAAATTCATGGATCAAAACATAAGGAGGCACATGCTATGTAATTGCAAAGCTCAAGGCAGCACTACAAAAACCTCGCACCCCTTTTTTAGGGCACAATTCCACAACAAGAATCCATGGCAAAATGCCTTGAAATAATTTTGCACTGAGAAAATGCAGTGCCAAGCAATTTTAAATGAAACAGCAATGCACATTTTACACACATACGGTGTCATGGACCTTTTACCCAATGGAGTGCAACTATTCAATTTCAAAATTATCCAGTCCACTAATGTTGTTGTTGAGTTTATTGGTGACTTAACCTAGCATTAATATTATCAGACATTATCATGCAGGTTGTAATGTCTGCCACAGTAAATTATGCGATGTTGAAGGCCTATGTGCACATACTGCCTTCCCTGAGACACAAGTAATAGAGGCTCTCAACTTTAAAAAGCATATGAAAAAAAGTTAAACAACAATCACGTGTAAAACCATACAAAACTGGTTACTTTTAAGACTGCCTTAGCTAATTAAACATGCTTTGAGCCTTAAAATATTGCATGCAAAAAGAGTATGGTGCACTCCAAGCATTCTACCTGATGTGTCTTTTAGGGAGGATAGTCATCTATTCCTTCTGACCATTGCGAGACGAGCAGCATAATCATGGCTATGCCTACAGTGATCACAAATTAGGCATCTAAAATTCACAATCGCTGCATAGCAATCTATATACAGTTGAAAGAATACCAAGCTTCCAAAGATGCCATTACTCCTCCCTTTCAAGCTAAACATACCCTACTCAATTGCTTAACTTGTGCACTTTTTTTTGGTGAATGTAGGCCTTCAAAAAGGACATGCACAAGTGGTGCAGTGATTTCGCAAGAACTTTTGAAATAAGGCATCAGTAGTCCTGAAATGAACCATACACAATGAAAATGAGGTAGCATGGCAAAAGTGGAGGTATACCTTTTTGCTCAACAAAACATATCCTTTAACGAGCCATATCAAGTTGTGTCAAGAACATAAAGTGCCACTTAGAATCACTGTCACTGAAGCCGCCAGCAGCCTCCCTCAAGGCCAAAGCAAGCATGATGTTCCTTTACGCATAGAGCGCTTCGTGCCAGCACAGTTCTCATTTTTTCGGCAAACGCTGTGACAGTGAGTTTGAATTTTGTTGTACAGGCATTGTAGCACATTGGTACTGAACAGCCTAAACAGTACTGTTTTATGGCAATGCCTAGGCTACCAAAAGCATGAGCACGGATTGCGCCCTCCTGAGAGGCAAGGCTCTGCAAAGTCAGCTTGTTTTTGTGCACACTGGATTGGGTGGCACGGGGAGTAGAAAATATGTGAACAAAGTGCATTTTTCCCCATAAAAGTTGCTAAAGTTTGTGGGTGGACAAATCACGTGACGGCACAAATTATGCAAGCAAACTATGGTACCACATTGTCAAGGGACCCTGAAGCACTTTTTCTAGAAACCTGGACAGGCCAAAAAAAAAAACAAACGTGTGCACATCTCTGGTAAAAATTAGGGGTGTGCAAATACTGAAATTGTCGAATACGAATCGAATATGAATAAGGCAAAAAAACAGGCCTAGAATATCGAATCGAATATCGAATATGTCTAGTAATAGAGCGCTGCAAAACAAGAGGTAATGTAACAGTAAGATTTATTAATTTCAAGAGAAATTATTGAAATGTGCTGCAGCATGTTGAGGAGGCTTATGAAAGTAAATTTCCGTACTTACTAGCATAACAAATGCACCTTTTTTTCCGAAAAACAAAACCAAGGTTGGGGGTTGCGTTTATCGCGTGGGGTAAATCTTAATGAAAACTTTTTTCAAGCTGAGCAAGACACTTTAACACGCAATAAATATGGCGTTGCAACTCACGGTAATACTTACAGCCACGTGTGTGATGAAACTTTATTTAAAGAACAGTAAAGAAAAAGCTATATATCATCATTACCATGCGGCTCGGCACCCGCGGCAACAGCCTTTATGATGGCTCCAATGCGATGGCCTTTCGCTTCCAATTAACTCTAGGTTAGGTCACAGTGCCACAAACCAGAAAAATGGCAACACTGTTGAACGGTCAACAGCGAAAAACGAACGAGCGTCATGCGCAGGTCTTCGGCGCGCATATAGCTTCCATAGTTATGTCGTCGCGGGTTCCTCCCGTAATGACACACATGATGTGTAGGCCAATGATCCTCGCTGACGCAATCTTGGACACACCCAGCCGCATCAGCGTTCGGTAGCATTCACGTGTGGTAGTAACGGGAAAATGTTTCCCACAACGGCATGCAGAATGGCTCACCATCACTCATATTCTCCCTCATGTCTGTGCTCAGCCTCTCAGTCATGCACATTACAGCACAACGTCCGAGATAGCCATGACGCAATCTCGGAGACCATGCCCCGACCATGCTTAGGCTTAGCAGCGCCAACCTGTGCAACAGGCTGCAGCGAGTGGTGTAAAAGAACTCCGATAGCGCGGAGGAATGCAGCAGTGCGAATAAATGATGTTACCGCTGCTTGCACGCGGCTAAGAGCGGCAGTTTTATCGGGACGCGGGAGTTTTCAATCGCCACGCTGAAAGGTGCCCGAACATTGCGGATCGAGTGAAGTGGGAAAGTGACAGCGTGGCCGTTCGTGGGTCTGCAGCGGTTCAAAGTTTGGGGGTGCGTTTATTACGCAGGAGAAAAAAGTTTGCGATGGCGATGCAAAGTCACCCATGATCTTGTGGTGCCAAAGCGGCGATGGTAAAACACTCGCGACAAGGCTTTTTCTTTATTTTTTTATAGCATGGAAGAAATTCCGTCTCTTTCATCGAGTGGCCCGTCTGATGCGCGTGTCGCGTACAGCGGCCTTCTATGGCGCGAGAACCGGCGCCACTTGTGGTTTCATTATCAAAACATAGTGCCACATGGAGCCTGTCCTCCCGGCATAGTTGCATGCAGTACGCTGACTGCTCGCGTGGTCAACACCACGGAGGCGCTTGTTGCGCTGTGCCGCGCTTCGTTGCCGTTAGAGTGTTCTTCGTGCCCGCTCTTCTGACTATACAGGAACGCGGGACTGCGGCGAGTGTTGGGTTAGATCAACGCGGCGACAACACACTGCTTCCATTTCATCAAGTGAAGTGCACTTTGCGTCGCCACGATGTACTTCGCATTTCTGCACTGGCACAAACCAGCGGTGCGCTTGCATCATGCACTATGCTTACAGCATCGCTGTTTTACACGCGATGCCAATCATATGGGTGAAGATCTGTTATCGTGATCAGTTGTTGTTGGTACTGGTGTGTGTGCTTTTGTTGCCGCTCTCGAATAATCGCCGCTTTTGCCAGATATTCAGCCGATTTCGAATATTCGGAAATATTCGAACATGCATTTTTCGAATCGAATACGTTTTGAATATGGGAAATATTCGATTCAGATTCAATATTTCAAATATTCGCACACCCGTAGTAAAAATAAATGTCATGTAAAGCCTCATCACAAGTGCTACCAGTATCAAATTTCTTTTCCTTTCACATCATGGCCAAGCAATGCCATGCAGTAGTGTTATGTTGAACTCGCTAGGGCAAAGCTTGTTCTTTGCAGAAAACTGATCTTACTGAACAGCCACCTAATGAGATCACATTGCTGTTGTAAAAAAGAAACAGGAAGGAACACTTATGTTCATGAAGAAACACTTGAGTCAACAAAAGCACAGGGATCACATTGTTCTATGAGGACTGTCCACCTTTACATCTTCCAGCTTTGGGAACACAAGTGCACTTGTGGAATGTTAAGATCCCTGCAGCCTCGCAATTTCTTCCTTCATGATGGCAATCTAAAAAGAAATAATTGAATGAAATACAGTTCAAGAAAGCATGGAACATCACAAAAAAGAGTAATACTTAAGCTCACTTTGATTGCAACATCTTGTGCAAGTCGAGGGAACTTCCAAAATTTGGGTGGGTTTCAATTTGTGACAAATGCTACGAGAATAAATACAGAAATAGTTAATGTACAAACTGTTTGGTCCAAGCTTGTGCTAACTCAAGGACATCTTTGCGAAAACTCTGCACCCCTACTTTCTTTCCCGATCTCTGAAGGGTCCCTGAAGCATTTTTTTTTAAATTGCGTCACTGATTAGGCAACACAATTGTGAAATCATTCGCACCATAAATAAAGCAAAGCACCTAGTGCTAAGGCAGCTACGGGCTTATTTCTGTCACCTTCCTCCGTACCACTGCTGTTCCTCCTCAACTCGATCAGCTGCGAAGTGTGCGCTAGCGACGACGTCGCTTCCCACGTCAGCCACTGTGCTGAGCCCTCCGTAGCCGCATAGCACCGCAATGTCCTTACTAAGGTCGCCGGCCTCGGCAGTGCTAGCCTGTGTGATAGTGCACCGGCGACTTCTATGTATACCTCCAGATGCCGCGACGATACTGTTGGCTGGCCCTTCGGCGCTCGTGACGTCGCATGGCTTGCGCTTCGTGGCACCCATTGCATGTCCCTTGGAAGGGGCGGTTGAAAACGCTTTGAGTCAAGTCAGGTCGATCTCTCACGATGTGTGTATTTAAAACTTTGTAGTAAATTCCACACTTAACGCAGAGTGGTGATATTGTTATGCTAATGATCAGAAGGACTCGGGCTATCAGTGCAACTGCATTTGTACAAAAATCACCAAAAACGTTTCATGGTCCCTTTAATGACCTCCTGCTTTAGCCATTCAAATCTGCTGCAAGAAACAAGAAGAAAACACTTAAATTTACAGTATTTTAATGTAAAAATGACAAAACTGCTACATGACAAATATAAAATGGCCCATATTTATGATTTAAAATTAACTCTTTATGAGAATCCTGTTTGGTGGAGCGAAAAAGGATTTTTTTACCCTATGGGTTGGCACATTCCAGGACCATTAAGTGCAGCATTGCTATGCTATTCCTGAAGTCTGCACTCCAGAAGTCGTGCTCACACCTCATGAGGTCTAGCTTTAGCACGCAACGGGACAGCTTGAAAAGTGCCAGATTCGCTCACTCAATGCCATCTGTGTTTGCAGAAAGGCCTTCTACAGAAAGTCAAGTGGCTGACAGCTGAAGCACGAAGGGAAAGAGTGCAGCCCGAGTCGGTACCTTATATTCATAAAGTTATGCATGATCTTAAAAAAGTGGCGAGTCGGCATGGTGTTCTGCTTGCTTTTGCGGCAGCCCGAGGTGGTACCTTATATTCATAAAGTTACGCATGATCTTAAAAAAGTGACGAGTTGGCATGGTGTTCTGCTTGTTTATGTGGCCCTGAACAAAATGGCGATGTTGTGCCCTCTCATAAGTGGAAGTCATGCTCAACAGCCGAAAGGCTGCAGAAAAAAAGAAGCATGAGTGGCTGTACACAAAGTGTGCTCCTAAGGTGCTTTATAAAATTCCTTTACTATGCAGAAAGAGCTATGAAGGCCAGACGGGCTGCTGCATCAACATCAGAGCGAAGAAACACTCTTAATCTTGAGAATAAGGACACTGCACACTTAAGTAAGCTTCTGATGTCATGTGGCTGCGTGTCATGCTGGAAGGAGATACGGATTTTAGGAAGGAGCAAAAACAAATTAGCTAATGATGTCTTGCAGGTATTCCATATAAAAAAGAAAGGCAAAGATTATGCTAACAATACGTCTAGTAGCCTTGATAAATCAGAAATGTCGTTTATGGAACACATGCACTACAGGTGAAAACAGGGGGACACCAACCAAATTATAAACATTTAAAAGTAAAATTTACTTCTAAACATGAAGAAACCCGACGTTTCGGGTCCCACTCGGACCCTTCTTCAGGGGTGACTGGAGGGCACCAGACAGCAGCAGTGCTTATAAGGCCTTCTTTCTTCTCTCTTCCTTCCTTTCTCACTTTCTCTCTTTTTTTTTTTTTCCGGTTCTTCAAGCCGAGGGGTCATGCTAATGTTGACTCAGGTGCCAGAGTCCGCTAAAATAGACACTTGGCATTGCACCTGCAGACCGGTTCATGTTTCCAGGTGTCGCCTGAATGTGCCATGATTCCACAAAGAGCCGCTTGTGAAAACTGGTTTCCAAGTCGAGGACGCGGGAGTTGTCAAAATCAATGCGGTGGTCGTGCACCTCGCTGTGTTCAGCTAATGCACTCCTTTGTCTGTCGAACGTGCAGACATCGTTCCTGTGCTGTCGTAGCCTCTCTGGGAAGTTCTTGGTCTCTCCCACGTACGACGCACCGCAATCTGAACAAGGAATGGAGTAAATCACACCTTGCAATCTCTCCCTCGGCAGCCTGTCTTTCGGGCGCGGAAAGAAACGGCCAAGCGTTGAAATTGGCTTGTGTGCTACTCTTATTCCCTGCTCAGACAGCACACGTGCGAGCGCTTCGCTGCCTGAACATAGGGAATACACACGCGTATGGGCTTGGAATGCGGCGGGTCAGTGTCCTTTCGAAGGGGTCGGCGGGGACTAGTCTGGCGGCGAGCAACCTTTCCAAGGAAGGCTTTCGTGTAGCCGTTCTTCAGAAGGTCGCTTTTGACCACCTGTTCTTCTTCTATCCGCTTATTCTCCGAAGAGCCCTCTGTGCACGGGTCAGCAGAGCCGAAACCACCGCCGCTTTATGGTGGAAAGGGCGGTTAGAGCTGGCGTCGAGATAGCGACCGGTGTGAGTGGGAAAAAAACCGGAAAAAAAAGAGAAAGTGAGAAAGGAAGGAAGAGAGAAGAAAGAAGGCCTTATAAGCACTGCTGCTGTCTGGTACCCTCCAGGCACCCCTGAAGAAGGGTCCAAGTGGGACCCGAAACGTCGGGTTTCTTCATGTTTAGAAGTAAATTTTACTTTTAAATGTTTATAATTTGGTTGGTGTCCCCCTGTTTTCACCTTTAATTTCGTCCCAACCAGACAGATCTCTGTCAAATGTTCACCTTTACATGCACTACAGTTTGTTAAAGGGGCACTGACACGAAAATTTTCGTCTGATGTCTTTTTTTGCTGCAATACGTAGCTGAGGATCTGTTAGCCATAACACGGCACATCAAGTGCTCCAGAGCACGTCAGATAATTATTTACAGCTTGTTTATTACCCACTAGTTTCAGTTTTGGTTTGCGAGAGCTCCAAAAACGACAAGGCGCCCGGTGCAACTGGCGCCATCTAGCGCCCGCAATGGGGTAAACGAGTTCGATCACGTGAGCACACATAACTCTGACGCACTTCCGCACGACAACCGATGCGTGCTCATTTTCTTTCGCCTGTCGCACGTCCTGTGCATTGCTGTCGCTGTTGCTGTCATCGTCGTTGGGTGGCAACTATTTTCTTGTGGTCTGGTGTCACCGGCAGTCTACTAACGCAGGCGCAGGGAATAGGCAATGGCGATAGTTAGTCCAAGGTATGCAGAGTCTGCGTGTTGTTGGTGGCCCAACTGTGCGAGTACTTCAAAGCGCAGAGCGATTCCCCGTGCCGCCGCTCGGAGCACTTACCGCAAACGAGGGACACATGTCGGCTCCGCGAAAAGGGGACGCGGAAGACCCCACGCAGGGAAGAAAAGGCGACTCGGCGGTAGCGCCGGTGAAGGGCAGAGCCGCCTCCTTGCTGGCAACAAAAACGGAGACAAAAGTTAAATGGGAAGCGAGTCGCACAGATGGGGCGATGCGACGCACGGCTGCCGGGTTTTAGTGACAGCTTGGCATCCGCACGCATCCTTTGTCAATGCCGTAGGAAAACGGAATTGGTTTTGCGACCACTTGACCGGATGCGACCAGGGGATGTTTTTGTGAGCAATCGCCTTCTGGTCGCAATTACGCCACTTGAAGCGTGCAGGCGATCCAGCCCCCAGTTGCACGTAACGACCGAGGGTCTTTGGATGACAGAGCGACGCACATCACGTGTACATATCGCTAGTGGCCAGGGCCTGTAAATATTCTCGCCGCTGTGTGGCGGCTTCTTGAAAGAGACGTGGTGCACGGGCAGGTTAGCTCGAGCCGGTCCTCCGGCGCTGGCGGTCGTCTGGGCCAACACTCAGGCGACAACGTAGGAGAGAGTGAAATGACGCGTGCTGCGTAGTGAACCTATCCCCTCGCGTGTTGTAGATTGTGACGTATGTTTGACCAATGCCGTGTGTGTCATAAAAATGTTTGTGCGATTGGTTTTGGTGATGCCAGCCCCAAGTGTGATTGGCTTGTTGGGGGACTGTTTAACTGAGGGTTGAAGAGAGGATGTTTTTGGATGTGAGAGGAGAGCGGAGGTTCGGGCTTGGACCCGGGCAGACGCCCGAGTGTGGAATAAAGCTTCTCTTTACCGGGAAACGGCTCTTCCTTCGTGCTGCCATCGTGTACTTGAGCCATCGAGGGGCGCCGATTCGAACCTCAAACACCCTCCCACCTTAGCTAGTGTTGAAGATAGTAGAGAACAGGGAAAGGAAATCAACTGCGACTACGACGCCATCTTTGCTAGCTGCCCTGTTCGGAGTTCGGCTGCCGTGGTGACGTCACGGAAGTTGGGGGTCCCCTTCAGGTCACCTTTGCTATTGTCAATGTCGTGATGTACGGCGTCTAGCACTCGACTGCGCATGCGAACTTCAATATTCATTTAAATTACCTTCAGAGCTGTGTTCGCCGTTCAGATTTGGTAGATGACGTGCATGTCCACGAAAATCGATCCCGCGGTCTCCCTTAGCAGCAAAATTTTGATGTCAGTACCGCTTTAAGGGGGACATGGTACCTGGAGCTGTCTTGTTTATATGTTGATTGAATTCGCTTTAAAGGGCAACTCCGGCGGTTTTTCCACCATGTTCGGATATCAGTGTTTTCCAATGGTACTGATAGCCCTGTAACAGCCAGGGTGGTTTAGTTTGCTCAGAAACGCACCAATAATTTTAAATAAGCAACCAAAAGTCATCTTCGAACCGAAACCGAAAGCACGGAGGTGATGACGTCAAAAACACAGGGTGACCTGCGTGAGAATCCGCTAAAAAATTTTTAATATTCATTTGCAGGAAAACTAAATGACCTACATCCGCCTGACTTGGCATATATTATTAAAGTACCGAGGAGAATATATAGTGAAAAGTTTGAGATCAGTGGACGGTGAAAAATCGCCAGAGTTGCCCTTTAAAAGCACCTATACAGGCATATTTTTCTGTGCCGATTCTCAAGGAACAATTATTTTTTTGATCAATCAAATAGTTAATGGGATAATTGAGCATTAATTACTATTATCTGGTGAGACAACAGATAAAAGTACAGTGGCAAGAAAGTTGGAGCATAGACCGCTTATAACGTAAGTCGCCGGAGTCGTGAATACCCGCACTATAAGCAGTACCGCACTATAACCAAAACAACATTTTTCAAAGTCTACACGTGTGTAAAAACTGTCGAACAGGTAGCGGCGCATTAGACATTCGAAACGCGTGACTGGGCTGCTTTCATCGGCCTGCTTAAAAAAACGAAAAGAACAAAAACTGATATTTCAAAGATTTAAGCACGCGGCCGCGCTGCGCAAAAAAGAAAAAGGAAAGGTCGGACTTCCCGCTGAACCGGACTGTGCAGAAATGGGAACAGATTACTGCACGTGCTATCCTTAGTTTTCTCTGACACGTGCGCGATGGAAAAAACGTAGCGATCGCCAACTACCATTCGAGCGGTGCACCTGCCATCCATGCCTTCGCTTCCGTTGTCGAAGTGATTCATCCGCGTTTTAAACATGGCCGTCATGAATCACAGTCACCCGCGGCACTCTATCTGCAGCCAGCATCGAAAAGCTAGCGCTCGTTAGGCCTAGTTTGTGGGGTCGTGGGCAGCACGCCGCACAGGAAGCTTGCCCCTTACAGCACAGGGATCGGGTGCACAAGAAATTGTGCTTGCGGGATGATTCAAGGGCAGTGCGCGTGAAATGATTAAAAAAAAAACTGGGGACAAACACCAGTAACGTGGACATCATGCAATTTGCGGGCACGCGTTCCGTGTGGAGCACGCGTTAGGAGCTGACAAATGGCCGTAGCAGCATTCCCCGTCGCCTTGGCAGTCCTATCCTCACAGGGCATGCCCGTGACGCGCTGTTGCGGCCTTTTTTTTTTCTTCCCTCCGCTCCTCATTCATTCGTTCCGCTCTTTTTCCTCCTCCATGGCGATTCGTTGCACTCTTCTCGGGCAGCCCACTTCCATTGTGAAGCCTACTCCCTGCCTAAATTGTCCCCTGATGTCCCGGCAGCCACATTACAACTGGTCTTTCATCTCACAGAGCTGCACAATAAGCGGTATGCCTATACATGAAGTTCTATGGGAGGGTAAACGGGGGTCGGAAAAAACCGCATTATAGCCGGTCCTGCACTATAAGCGGTTACGTTAGAAATGGTCTCTGCTGTATTTCTAATGCCTGAGTGGAAAGCAGACTGTGTAAGGATTGAAATGCTGCAAATAGTTTTTAAATCAAGCAACAATTAGAAATTTAGCAGCCTCTTGCAGTTCAGTGGTTGTACTATAGCCACTAATGAACAAGAACAAATGTAAATAAAAAACCTACAGGGAGCAAAAAACAAGCACCTGCTTGCAGCATTTCAAAGCTTCATACTTTAAAGGGACACAAAATGGTTTTGACAATTTCGTGAAAACATGGTGATCCGGTAGAGCGAGTCATTAGGATCATTAGAGGACAGATTTCAGCGCTCTGCGTAAAGTAATTTACAATAAAGCTTTGAACACGCGCGTCGCAAAATATCGCAGCGGCTCATCGAAACGCGTTTTCAAACGACCCCGCCTATCGAACGATGGAATGGGAGACCGCTGATTGGCCCCCTAACAAGAGACCGCGCACGTAATTTTCCCAATGTAACTGCAAAAACGTGCTCCTACAACGTGCTCCTTCGTTTCAGCCAACGGTATCGTTGCGGCATCTGGTGGCATACACACGAGTTGCCGGCGCTCTATTACATAGGCTAGCACTGCCGAGGCTGGGGACCTCAGTAAAGACATCTGGGCGCCATGTCGCTGTGGAGGGCTCCGCAGGGTTGAGGAGGAACAGCAGTGGTAAGGCGGAAGGTGACAGAAATAAGCTCACAGCTGCCTTAGCGCATGGTGCTTCGCTTTATTTATGGCATGAATGATTTCACAATTGTGTTGGCTAATCAGTGATGCCATGTCCTAACAAACGTTTCAGGGACCCTTTATTCTTCACACAGCAAAAAAAATTGCAGCACTATCTCTTATAGAGCTTGAGAAATTGCTGCACTAAACAAGCAGGGTGAGTGAAAGCATGTTTTGAGAAAAAGCAAAAAAAAGCAAATAAAGCTCATTTTGAACCAAATGTAGTACAAGGTATTGAAATATATTTGACAGGTGATTTGTGGCTATCAAGGATATAGCCTGGATGCCTACTGCTGCAATATAAGCAAGCTCAGCAGCAGTATGGCATAAAAAAGTGAATTTTTCTTGGATTTTGTTATAGCCAAAATAGAGCTTTGCCTCAGGGATATAAACTGCTATTGTGGCTGAAATATCAGTCTGAGATGCGAGAAATTTGGTCAGCACCTGCGGCAATGCCTGTATGTTACAAAAATACCATTTTCAGAAAGTCAATTTTTTTTTCTTAAAAATTTCGTCTCTAAGAGCGGTGTGCCCCTTTAACATGAAAGGATATGCATGTTGCACATGCATTTGCTAATGCATTCTTATATGCCTTCAGTCTTCACAAATAAACTGTTGTAAGTCAGCGGCTGTCCTGCATGTGTGTGTTCTTTGCAGCTGTTCCTTCTGGCACTAAGTCTTTACTCATACCAATGTCGCATCAACTAGCCCAGCAGCGAGTACTTCGTTATAAACAGGTCAACTGTACATATCTTGAAGTTCTTGTTCAGCGAGGTTACACATAGCCTTTTTTTTTCTGCACCTCATCTATGCCAATGGAGCCAGCCCTATGTCATGCTGAAGCACAGGAGAGCATGTAAAATACTTTTGCAAGAGGCATATGCACAAAAGATCATTATTAGGGGTGTGCAAATACTTAAATTGTTGAATATGAACCGAATATGAAGAAGGCAGAAAAACAGGCCTCGAATATCGAATATGTGTGTAGTAACAGAGTTACAATGTAACAGTAAGATTTTATAACTTCAAAAGAAATTAATGAAATATTCTGCAGCGCATTGATGAGACACATGAAAGCAAATTTTCGTATTTACTAGGATAACAAATGCACTTTTTTTCCCGAAAAATAGAAGCAAAATCAAAGTTGGGGCGTGCGTCTTATCACATGAAGTACATTTTACAAAACCCTTTTTCAAGCTGAGCAAGAAATTTTAACACACACTAAAGATGGCATAGTGATTACCACAAATCACAACGCCCTCGAGCGAAATAAAATTTTATTTAAAGAACAGTAAAAGGAAAGGCGATGGAGCATGAGTACCATGCGGCTGCACACCCATGGCGATAGCCTTTATGGTGGCTGCGTTTTGTCCCAATTCGATGGCCTTTCGCTTCTGATTAACCCTTGGTTAGCTCACAGTGCCACGAAACCAGAAAAATGGCGACGCTGTTCGATGCAAACATAGTTTCGATGTCGCTGTGGGTCCTTTCATAACGATGCACACAATGAGTAAGCCAATGACCCTTGCGGATGCAATCTGTGAGACACCCAGCTGCATTAGCGTACGGTCGCGTTCGCGTGTGGCCGTAACGGGAAAATGTTTCCCACAACAGCATGCAGAATGGCTCACCATCACTCATATCTCCATCATATCTGTGCTCAGCCTCTCAGTCGTGTGCTTTAAAGCATGACGTGTGAGACTGCATCGTGGCCATCTTGGAGACCACGCCCCGACCATGCCTAGGCTTAGCAGCGCCAGCCTACGCAACACGCTGCAGCGACTGGTGTAAAGGAACTGGGACAGAGCGGAGAAATGCAGCAGTGCCAATAAATGATGTTACCGCGGCTGGAACGCGGCTACGCGTGGCAATTTTATCGGGATGTGGGAGTTTTCAATCGCCACGACGAAAGGCACCCAAACATCGCGGATCAAGTGAAGTGGGAAAGCCAAAGCGTGGCCGTTCATGGGTCTGCAGGAGTTCGAAGTTGGGCGGGTGCGTTTCTTACGCGAGAGAAAAAAAGGTTTGCAATGGCGATGATCTCGTTGTGCCAAAGCGGAGACGGCAAAACACTCACTACAAGGCCTTCTCTTTATTTTTCCATAAGATGGAAGAAATTCCGACTTGTTCGTCGAGAGGCCCTTCTGGTGTACGTGTTGTGTACAGCGGCCTTCTATGGCACGAGAACTGACGCCGTTTATGGTTCTGTTATCAAAACGTAGTTGATGCCACATGGAACTGGTCCTCCCAGCCTAGTTGCTTGCAGTGCACTGACTGCTCACGCGCTCACCACCATGGAGGCGCTTATACCGTGCATGCTTCCTTGCCATCGGAGCGTTCATTGCACCCGCTCTTCTGACTATACAGGACTGCGGCGAGTGTTGGGTTAGATCAACGTGGGGAAAGCACGCTGCTTCCGTTTGATCAAGTGAAGTGCACTTCGCATCACCACGATGTACTTCACGTTCCCACACTGGCACAAAACAGCGACGCGTGGATCATGTACTACGCCTACAGTAGCGTTGTTTTACACGCGATGCCAATCAGATGGATGAAGGTCTGTTATCATGATCAGTTGTCATTTGGTACTGGTGTGTTTGTGCTTTTGCCACCGTTCTCAAATAATTGTCGCTTCTGCTGAATATTCGGCCAATTTCGAATATTGAGAAATATTCGAGCATACATTTTTCTAATCGAATAAGTTTCAAATATGGGAAATATTCGATTCGTATTCAAAATTTCAAATATTCGCACACCCCAATCATTATACTACCTCAAAACTTTGCAATTTCACTTGCCACTCAAGAGCTGAGAACAAGCATTATGGTCTGCTATAGTGGGTATGTACCAAAGGACTCACCTGCTCGGTATGCTTGGCCTGCTCTGCTGCAGAGTTTTGGAACCTGTACCTTGGATGTGACTGTCGCTGCTCCAGGGAGTTGAGTTTCTTGAGGAGCTGTTCAAGGCGCTGCTGCAGTGCCACCTCAACTGCTTCTTTCTGCATCCAGAAGAGGTCAAACAATGCCCATGTCACCATAGTTTTGCTGAGAGTTAAATATGCAAGCTGCAACAATTAACCCTTTAACTACAAAGATGTCCATTTAAAAATTTTGAGAAAATTTTTAAGCTTCCCTGAAGCTTCCTTTTTACTTCCCTGAAGTGCTGCACAGAGCTCATTTACTTAAAACAAATACTTATATATGCACCCCCCTCCCCCTCAAAGCAGCACTTAAATGAAAAAAAACTGACTAGTGTTACAGTCAGTTTTGCTGGCAATGCACTCACAAAATTTCTCAATAGTCTTTCAAAGCATGAAAGCAAAAAAAGTAAGCACAAGTGCCCAATCTCAGCGGTAGGCTGTGGTATGAGCTGGACTGTGTAGCTTGGTTACGGTGATTGGACCAATGGAAGCTATGGAGTGTACAAATAAGAACCACCCTTGGTGCTAGCACCAAAGATGGCTCTAACTTATCATAGTGGTAGTACAAACTGACTAATTCGACATAGTGCAGGTCTTGGGGTTCTGCGCTTTCTTTCTCGCCTTTGCAGCATCAAAAGAAAAAAATGCTTTTGAGTTTGTAATGCCTTGATGTGCATGCTTTTTCTTGGCGGAAGAGATGGTAAAGCAGATGAAATAGCAGGAACTGAGCCCGCCTGCCTGTCACGGACATCCAAATTCTGCTTGTTTGTGCATGCACACTGGAATGCTAGCTCGGGGGTGGCACAGGGGTGTGCAAGGTGTCTGAGTTTTTTCTTCTTGAAGTTTTGCTACATCTTAGGAGTGCCCAAATTACATGAGGGTGTAAATTATTCGAGTAAATCTCAGACTTTTACCAAAATGTTAGCACCTGATTAAAAGTATGCAATCGGCCACCAAGCCTTTGCCGTTGCTGTGCTTCGTGCAATCATATTTCTTCTGCGCTTGCAGCATATGTGAAGACAGCAAAATTAGTTTATAAAATTGCATTCTTGGTGCTGTATAAAGGCTATCTTCGCCATATGGCCAGGCACATAGGAAGGAAACTTGATATCAGTAGTGCAAAAAGACAAAGACGCTGAAACAAAGAAGGCCAAGTCCACCGCAATGGTGTAGTGGTTACAGTGCTTGGCAGCTGACACGAAAGATGCGGGTTCAATGTTGGTCGCAGCAGCTACTACTTCCATCAAGCAAAAATGCTAGAGGCCCGTGTACTGTGCGTTATCAGTACATTTTGAACCTCAGGAGGCCAAGATTTCAAGAGCCCTCCATTACGGTCTACTTCATGATAGTATTGTGGTTTTGGCAGGTAAAACACCAACAATTTTGATTAAAGAAGACTATGGGACAGGCAATGTTTTGTGGCATTCTCTGAGCCTTGTCCTATTATAAAACTCAGCCAGGCATATGTTGGTCAGAAAAGCTGATCTGTTAAGGGGGGAGGCTACCCCGGAGACCGAACTTTTTTATTTCTTCAGATATCTTGGTGAAATTTTCAGGGTATCTTCACTACACTAAAACTAGAGAAACTGGAAAGTTTCATTAAATTATGTTGATTAGTTCCAGAGTTATTGAGGCCTAATTGGGTGGTTCACATGTGTGCCTGAGGAAGAGCCAGGAGAAGTCCCGGGACATAGTAGAAAGCTGAAATTCTCTGTAGTCATCCCTGGATAGATATCCCAGGGCACTACAAAGCCATTTTTTTTAATTTCCCCTCCAAAAGATTTTTATGCAACTTTGAATTTGATGTAGCCAGTAATGACAAGATTGATTAAAAATTAATTGTTTATTATTAATTAACAGCACCTGTTTTCAAAAAAAAGAAGCTTGTTAGTCCCTGGCAAAATCATCCAGGAACAGAATAAAAAAAAACGGCACACAAATCTGATGAACAGTTCTTGAGAAATCGCTTTCCTCAGCACCACAACTAGCTAAAAAATCCATTCTGAGAAAACAGCCTTTGAAAGTTCAGCACATGTGTTTTCCTCAGAAAGCTCCAGCAGAGTAGCTTGAAGTGTCCTTGTGCACTCTTTTTCTCTTTTGCCTTCTCTCCACCTTCTTTTAGTGTCGTTCAGAATTTTTTTTCAGGCGTAGGGCATCTTTTTCAACAGCTCGTTGGACAGCTAGGTGCCCTGGTCGAAGTCCAACAGCATCTGATATAACTTCTGTTGCTTTGCAGCAGCCAGCGTTGTAACGCAGCACCGCTTCATGGAGTGCTGTTTCTACAGCAATCAAGGACGAGTGCTGTTCTTTTGGCATCAGCGACCAGAGAACCGAATGGAATGACTGATGCATTCTGGGTCTTTGCTCCCAAGCAGCGCTGCAGAAGAGACTCATGCGAAAGTCGCTGGTATATGGGCAACATAGCTTCACCAACATAGTCTGGCAGGTTGTGGTTGTGCCTGGGTTGTGGCTCACCCTTTGCTTCTGCAGCTCTATGGCGGCACCACGACTCGAACCCCTCTGGACAGAGGTCATGGTGAGGGTCTTGGTCGGTCGATGTGATGTGCCAGTATGTTGCCATCACTGCACGCTGCATTGCTGCCACGTCACTGGAGTTGTTTCTCAATGCGCCACCGTAATAGTCTGTAAGCTTCTCAATGAGGGCTTTGGTAAGCTTTCCCTTCCCACTGAGTGGCTTCTCACTCTTTTGAACAACGTTTCGAAGTGCACTCCCCATCCTTTTCTGAACATGGTTCAGGCACTCCTCTTTTACTATGGGGACTAGACCATAAACATTCTCTTCAGTGAGGGCAGAGAATGTACGGCTGTCCCCATCAGACACAAGGGTGGTGTATCGCAGGCCATGCTTGGAAATGGACCTCTTGAATAGAGTGAGGGCCGCTTCCACCTCCATGCTTCCCGATTTCGCGTTGGTGTTTTTTTGACAAACATGGTGCTCATGCCAGCTTTCATAAGCTGCATCTCCAGGTTTGGGCCCTGTCTGGCAGCCAAGGCAATAGTTCGACAAAACTACGGCATCTAATATGAGGCCTGTGTAGAACTCAATCACAGCTCCCACTCCGATGTGTGATGTGTGCCCACGCTTGTGCCAAGTACCGTCGTACGCCACGGTGATGTCCTTCGTAAAGGTGGGGTCCATCTTTTTATATGTGTTAATCACTGCTGTGGCAGATTCAGCATAAAACTTGTCCAGAGCGGTGGCTTCTGGCTTCCTGAACGTCTCTTTCAGATGTTTCTGAAAGGTCTTGTGGTGCAGACCTCTATAAGAGACGTTCATCGCAGCCCAAAAATCATTGAGAGCTGTTTGCCCCTTGCCTATTTGCTTCATGGCCACTATGGCGCGGACATTTACGTCAAAGGCCTGCGAGTCCTGTTTGCGGGGTGATGTCCACACTGTATCGATGGTGCCACAAGAGGAGCACACGACTTCCAGTTTTGTTGCCAGTCCAAGCTTGGTACTCTCTCGGACAGTCATACCACCTTTCAAGCACTGCTTGCACACTGTGAAGTTGGGCACGATGTTAAATATGTTCATTTGAACGAGCGAGAAATGTTCACCATCACTTGTCACTGCAGGTGCAAGAGCCGGCTGCATCAGTTGAAATTTTTTCTGCGTCGCTGGCGTAGATTCAAGTTGAGCGCGTACGGCGTCACGGCGTTTCGCATAGATTTCTTCCTTAGTTAGGAAACGCGTCCGCAGATGAATGGTCGACGGCCCACTCACGCTGGATGGCCCCGATGCGGACGAAGTGTTGGGTCCGGCGATCTCAGAAACACTCGGTGTCGCGCTCGATGGCACCGATTCAGAGCACGCGCTGGATCCGGCGATCTCGGAAACGCTCGGTGCATTTGCGGCTCCAGGTACACGCAGTGTATCGGATTCTGGGCGGGTGGCAGTCGACAGCACAGATCCGCTGCTGCAAGCGTCTACGCAGTCAGCACTCGCAGCACAAGAGCGGAATTTCGATGCTCGTAGAAGTCGCATAGCGCGTTTCCGCGCCGTCTTCGGCTTCCTCGCCGGCATCGCGCGCAGCAACAAAGATGAAAGGCACAGAAATAGTGCGAAAAGAAAAAAAGAAGAGAAAATGATCTAAAATATAGCGCAAGGCAAAAAGCGGCTCGCAAGCAGACGACTATCGAGGCGAACGGAGCAAGGAGCAACAACGCGGCGAGCGCACGGGCCGCGGCATCCGCGGGAGCGACCGCCTCCGCCGGCCGCGCAGCAGCCAATAGCAGGCGCGCTTCAACCCGCGGTATTCGAATGCATTGATCTGGCCAATCAGCGCTCTGCATCGCATCGCGGGAGAACGCCAATAGCGCCTCAACCGCGCCGCCGACGCCATTTTACAAGGCGGTAGATGAAGGACAAAGGATTCACGGTCAGAACGATACCAAGATGGCGCGGGTCCGCCGCGTCGGCCGGAAATGGCGCGCGCGCAAAGTTTGGTTTGATTTCGGCATTTTCGCGTGTTCCGCGAGGTGCGTGGCCTCCAAAGCAGCATTTTTTTTATACTTTGCGGTTGTATTGCGTGGTGGTAATTACAGAGCAGGTAGTTTATGACATATACTACCCGAAAATATGGTTTTTCAAAAATCGACTTTCTCGCGATTTTTCGGTTTTCAAGGGCTGCGTCCCCCCTTAAGTGCACCTTATTGAACCCAAAAATATGGTAACAGATGTCCGTCACCATCATCAGCCTGTCTGCACCCAATGCAGGGCAAAGGCCTCTCCCACACATCTCCAATTGTCCTGGCCCTGTGCCAAGTGAGACCACTTTACCCTACCCACAAACTTCTTGATCTCATCTGCCCACCTAATTTTCTGCTTCCCTCTGCCACCCTTGCCTTCTCTCTGGGGGTCCACTCTGTTACCTTAATGAGTGTCAATTAGCTTGCTTTCTCATTATATGCTCTGCCAATGCATCCTTTACTACATAACCAGCCGCATCACTGGCTTTCTCATCGTGGCTGTGGCTCCCCGAGTTCTCCAGAAATCTGTTAAGATGGCGTCCTTAGCTTTTTACACTTCTGACGGAAGTGGAACGTGTTTCCCCACATTTATTCGCACAACTCAATACATATTTCATTTCTTTGTTCAAACATGCAAACAAAAAATGGTGCAGAGCCCGTCATCTGCTTGGAAAAAGTTGTGCTGTGTTTCTCGGGTGTGACAAGAACACCATACACACCTTAGCGCACACCATAAACGAAGCTCATTGCCTTTTCATGAAGGCAAACGAAGGGAGAGGGCATGAACCTGGGTTTTCGGACCATGTGGCTGGCATGTAGTAAAGGAGGCAGTGGCCCTGCCCATGGCTATTTCTCCTTTATTTCCATAGTGTCACAATTACCTTCACAGCACAGAGATGTTCATCTCTTCATTTCTTTGAAAATAGAGCAATATCATATGAATGTCATATTAAGAACAAAAAGTAAATAATTCAGGCATGCTATCAATGAAAAAACACAGTCCTGTAGCTCCAACCACTTATCAATTGAACTGGCTTAAATGGAGAAGAAGTTGTAATATGGCATCTGCTGACTCCTGTTAACTCTCTTAAAGAGATATGTGGCCCCACCCCCCTGGAAGACAGACACCGATTACAATGAGGCTACTGAAAAACCTCGCATATAAGCACATTTTATGTCATCAGCTATTGATTCAGCAGACTTGTTCAACAGCCATATCAAAATATCAAATACAAGTGTACTCCCAGACACACTACTGCACAGAATGCAGTCAAATTTTCCAACATGCTGCGAGATACAATACATGTGGTTTAATACGTACTGCATCATTCCAGCTAAAACATGTTGGTGTCAAGGCCCTTTTCACGGTGCAACATAGTACTGAGAAAAAAATAATAAAACACTCACATCAGTCTCAATGTAGATATCTGCAGCGGAGTCCACCTTGGCCAGTGTCCAGTGTGCCTCACATGGTGGTTCCCATGACAGGGTGCTGCTGCCGACTACCGTGACTTCTTGCAGCTTTGACAAGTGGCACACGGTTGGAGCTAGCTGACGCACAAAATCAGCATTTTCCTCCTCCATCTTCACATATGCTGCAAGCACAGAAGAAAACTGATTGCACGAAGCACAGCAACGGCAAAGGCTTGGTGGCCGATTGCATACTTTTAATCAGGTTCTAACATTTTGGTAAAAGTCTGAGATTTACTCGAATAATTTACACCCTCATGTAATTTGGGCACTCCTAAGATGTAGCAAAACTTCAAGGAGAAAAAACTCAGACACCTTGCACACCCCTGTGCCACCCCCGAGCTAGCATTCCAGTGTGCATGCACAAACAAGCAGAATTTGGATGTCCGTGACAGGCAGGCGGGCTCAGTTCCTGCTATTTCATCTGCTTTACCATCTCTTCCGCCAAGAAAAAGCATGCACATCAAGTCAGTCTCACTTTGGTTATTCAGCAGAAATTAGCTACAATGCATATACGGCAATATTCAAACTCACTGTGATAGTGTCTGCCGAAAAACATGAGAACCGCATGCCGCTGCCAAACGTGAACGAATGCATTGCTTGATGGTGGCATTTTGGGAGCCCACTGACAGCGGCGGCGAAGGTGCAAGTGAGTGCACCATGACCAAATTCTTCTAGTTAAAGCACACATTCATTTAAATTGAAAACCTTCGTATTGCTCTGATACTTTATCTTATTAATTAATATATGGTGCATGATAGGTCTATCTGTAGGGTATTTCAAGCATTTTCATGAATTTTCTGTGTAATTTGTGCACCCCCTTCTTCAAGCCCTAGATTCATGAAGAAATTCCGCAAATCATGCGAGTAAATATGGTACCCGTAATCTCAAACTAGCTCAACATAAATAGACTGTAATTTCATTCTACCCTGTGAAAGAAGTGCAAAAGTGATATTTTCTAAGGCTTCATGTGTGAAAACTGCAGTGTGAGAATAAGCTATACCATAGTGGGAAACTGAATGATATTGAGCAGCTGGCATTTTGTGATGTGTACCTAAATCTAAGTGCAAGAGAATTTTAAACTACGTCCATTGAAATATGATAAACAGTGAAACCATGGCTGTTGCTCAGCAGCACAATGCCATGGCCACAAAGCTACCACCATTGTAGAGCAAGATGTAATAGTACGCTCCAAGTGTAGCACAAACGAGGTTGCCCTCAAACTGAGAGCTTTGAGCTATGTCATCTCTAATAATAATAGTAATTTATAAGGTTTTATATGCTGAAAGCACAACATGATCATGAGGTACACCATGCTAGGAGACTACAGGTTAATTTTAACCTCCTGGGTTTTTGTTAATGTGCACATAATATAAATACATGTCTAGTTTTTGCATTTCACACTCATCAAAATGTAGAGTTACTGTATTTACATGATTGTAAATCAACTCGATTGTAGGACTACCCTCCCAAAAAATCGCAAGTTAAAAGAAAAAAAGCTACTGGTGGTACAGTTTCTTTTTCAGTTGTAGCTCTACCCCTCAACTTTGAACTTCAAATTTCAACCAAAATGGGTTGACTTACAATTGCGTAAATACAGTACATCACCTCAGTGCTGCTGAAGCACTTTCTTTTTTAAAAAATCTAGGACACTGATGATTTCTGGGGTTTTAAATCCCAAAACCACACTACAGTTATGTGAGACACCGTAACGGATGGCTCCGGGAATTTCAGCTACCTGGCGTTCCTTACCGTGCACTGACATTGCACAGTACATGAGCCTGAGCATTTTGCCTCCATCAAAATACAGCCGCCATAGCCGGGATTCGATCCCGCGACCATTGGATCTGCAGCAGAGTGCCATAGCCACTAGACCATTGTGGAGGGGCTAGGACATCTTGAAAGCACCGATAAAACTTTCCTGCTGTCAGCTACTGTTTCACAAGATTTTCTAACATAGTTTTATGTGTGGCCCAGAAAACATTGTTCACATGATGCACAATCTTAGCAGTCAATTTTTGTATAGTTGCAAACATACCAGCAGCCCAAATCATTTTAGAAGTATAATGGTCCGATTACTCTCGTAATCCCAGTCATTAACTTTATTTACTGCACTTTGCAGTCATTCTAAAAATAAGTTTTCCTGTATGTTTCGGACACCAGACGGGAAGAGCACTTGCATGAACAAATGCCTAGCAATTGACTTATCCAAGGAAGTGTTCCGCATTTCTCATGATCTTTTACAGACCCAGTCTCCAGCTAGTAGCGTGCCGCAGAGGATTGCGGATGATACGAACGCACGAAATGACCGCTTCATGCAAGCGGCTGGTTCAAAGTGGGAGAGTGGCCACCATGGCTGCCGGCGGTGTTTTTACACCCCGCTTGCCTTCCCCCCTTCAGTTCAATTGCCCCAGCAGCACAAAGCGGCAGAATCTCTCCTCCCCGTGAGCAGCAAACCCGTCCACAGCCACGCTGCACCCCACCGATGAGAAAGAGAAAAGCCTCTCTGGCACGCTGGCTGGGGAAACGAGTGTGCGAGGAGGAGAGTGGTGACAAGGCATGCGGGGCCTCGCATTCAATATTTCTTGTTTCCAGGCCGGGTCACGTGCCTGACAAGTTTGGTACGTCAGCCCTTTCCTGGCTGATGTACCAAACTTGTACACTGCATTGGCGCATTTCAGTGTTTCTTTTTGTTGCTGTCGTTTTTTTACTGCTATGTCGCACACGCCGCACGTTTTCACATAGTGCAGGCCGTGCAGGCCTGTGTTCTCTGGTGCAGGTGCGCATAAAGATGCCCATTTTGCTGCTGCAACTGCCGTGTGTGCAACGTTTGAGAGTTGCAGCACGTATACTGGAAGACCGAAGAGCTTGTTGACATGTCTCGGAAGCGGAAGGCCCTTTCTTTTAAGGAGAAAATTAAAATTCTGAGGAAAGTCGATGAAAACCCCAAGAAAAAATGCACAGACTTGGCGAAAGAGTTAGGCATAGCGCTGCCGACGCTCTGCACCATTGTTTGTCAGTAACACATCGTCTTGAGGAATACCCAGCAATTCGGCGCTAATGTCAAGCAAGCAAAGAAGGCTACACATATGAAGCTGGAAGAGGTCCTGCTGACATGGTTTCGCGAAGTGACAGTAGCTGGCATCAACGTGGATGGCAAGGTGCTATGCGAAAAGGCGGACAACATTGTGCGTTCCTTGGTATTGACGATTTCCAAGCTTCCAGCGGATGGCTGCACCATTTTAGAGAGGGGCAGACTAGTTTACAAAGTTGTCAGCGGTGAAGCAAAGAAAATAGACGGGTCTCAGGTCAGCGACTTGCTGAACACACTGCCGGCGCTGATTTCGGACTACGCACCGCACAACGTGTTTAACGCTGATGAGGCCGGACTCTGTTTCCGCAGTGTTCAATTCGGGTTGCCTTCAACTTCCAAGAAGAGGAGCGAACACACTCGTAGTGACAGCAGTGGAAACAATGCCACTGTCCCTTTCAAGACGACTGCAGTGATGTCCATCTGTGAGAATGCAGGCAGTGCGCACAAGCCACGGTTTCCTCTCGCCAAAAAGTGGCACCGTCGGCTAGTGCTTTAGCCTCCCTCCACAACGTTTAGTTGGGGTCTGAGCCGATCGTAGCAACATACACTGTCTGACTGCGCCGCCTCCAGGATCAGCCCACACATGCACATGCACTGTCTCATTGTACTTTCTCTAGGATCGGCCAAAACTTTCTGTCGACAGGGCAAAACATGTTTTAAAAAATTTCTGTTAATTAATGTGATTAGATAATGATTCTTCCTGTCTACTGAATTATTGTGAATGAAGTTAGTTTAATCTGAACCGGTTGGGATCAACTATGCAATCGTTTTAGCCCTCCTTTGAGCACTTGTTTATGAGTGTCACTGCGAACAGCATGGCCTCATGGTATGTTTCCCATCTAAAACTACATTTCAAAAATTCTGTGAAGCATTTTGAAGCATTTATTAGTTACAAGGAGCAGAATGGCACATATGGTTTCAGCATACCCCAGCTGTCACAATGTCATTCTAAATGGAAGAATCAATGTAATCAGAAAACCTGCAGCTCCTACCCTCTCCGTCCAAGAAAAAAAACCAGAAATTTTGCTGCAAACGAGAACCATAGGTTAGCGACTGCCTATGTGCATATAGACTCTGCCAGTGGACCAACTTGCTACACCTAATGCTCTATCATATTCAGTAACCAACAACCATTGTTGGCATGCAAATAATCCCAGATGTGTACACTATGTGCAGCAGCAAGTTTGTGTTTTTAAATAATGAATGCCTACTAGACCACAAACTTTGACCCTGCAGCAACTATCACGAGGTTTGACTACAACAGCATTCTTTATTGCTTTGAAGCATTTTTGAGGTAAATGCCTATAAGGAAACTTGTACGTTTTTAACCCTTTGCAGTCATGTGTCGAGCCCACACCATGTAAAAATACTGGCTCTGGTCACATGTTTGGAAGCGCAAGGTGCACACATTTTCTCACATTCTTCATTTATTTGGGTAGGTTGCACCATCTCTCAATGGTGCTTTCAATTACAAAGTGCAGTTTTTTGTTGTCTAAAGTTTCAGCACATTTTCCAGGGGATTTTTTCATGATATTTGTCCACTGTGGTGAGTTGTGGACATTAAACTGTTAAATGTAGGAATCAGAGATTGAAAAAAGTGGATGTGTTGTGTGGAGTGGCACCGTTTGTGGACAGCACAAGCAACAGCATTCCAGCCCGAGCTTCAAGCCACAGAGAGGCAGGAAAGAGGCAGCTCAGGGAGTGACTGCGACAGCTACCAGCCTGTTGCTGTGCCCGTACCGTTCTCGAGTGAGACGTCCTGTTTTCAGGTGAGCTTGAGCGCCTACCAGTGGAGCCTGTGCTCGTGGCCACAGGCTGGGCCTTGGAGCTAACCGGTGGCTATTTGGCATGTTAGTCCCCTTGGGGTGAGGCCTAAACTTAAGCTAAGTCAGCCTTTTGGTGTGTACAGCCGCCGTCCACGTGGCTTGGCCTTTCATCCAGTACAGCAGCTGTCCGGCCCATCGACAGAGTCCAGGGTTGCCGCTGCGGCCACGGTGGCATTATAGCGACACCATTCGGGGGTGACACACTTACGCTACTAGGCAACACGACCGACAGTGAGCTGTGAGTGAATAGCACGAGTCGTGTGCATGCGCGAACCTAGTGCGTGAAGTGGTGTACATGTTGTGTCACAAAAGAACAGGTTGTATACCACGAACTATTTAGACACGAGCAGTGTGCCTCTAGTACCTGTCTGTGTGCAGTTTTCATCATGCTCTCATTATGTTTTGTCCTTGTTAACGTCTCATCTCCCGTTGTCCGAGTGCCTGAGTCCACAAACCTTCACACCCATACTGCTGACCGGACAGTGACATCTGCACAAAACCCACGCGAATTTAGTGGGTCTGATGATGATTTTAGTATTCAGGAGGACTACGTGCCACCTGTAGACGGTCGTCAAATGTCCTCAAATGACAGCATGTCAGAAGACAGTCACTGTGATGACCCAGGAGGTGATGTTTCATGTGATGATCGCCTGCAATGTGGCACAGGCATGTAGAGACTGTACACTACATCGTTTCAAGTCTTCAAGAATATTCACAGTGATAAGCCTCAGCTCAAAGACTAGTTTCTCCAATCTTCAAAGTGCGCTTGACTATTTCCAGCTGCTTTGTACTGATGAGCTCATAGATGAAATTGTACAAGAAGTTAATGGTACACAATCAAGTCGCAAGTGTCAGTCTATTGCAAAAGCAGTCACTTTGGAAAATATGGAAGGCAGTATCCATACCCGAGTTCAAGGCATTTTTGGGTGTGAAAGTGAACATGGCACTGAACCCAAAACTTGACAGAAAGGAGACTGTCTTCTATTGCAAAACATGAAGTGGAAATCCTGGCCTCTACCCTGGTGACTGCTTTGAGCAATGTCATACTAAGCTCAAGCACCCCTCACAGCCACGTGTATAGAGAAACGCTTCTAAAATAAAACTGTTAACATGTACTCGTGTACCAGAGCATTTTTTTACTGGTGTCCAAGGTGCACAGAATGGCTTTTGAATGTAACGACCACAAACTGGGCAAGGCCTTGTGAGAGCAAAGGGTTAAATCTAAAACAAAACAGCCAAAGTGTGTTGCTTCTCACCTCTGGGTTGCTTCAACCCGCATGACAGCCTGGCACTACGCAGTGATGAAACAATGACTAGGGTTCGCTGCATTCTACGTTCCAATTCTTCTGCCCTCCACGAGCGCCACTGCAACAAGCAAGACATGGAGCAAAAGGCGTGAAGCATGGTACTGGGCACAGTAGCTACAACAGCAGCTGCTTCAGCTAATGTTCATTCGTAACATCTGAGAACCTCTGCCCTTTCAGCCCTACTTCTCCATAACTTTCTGGTTAAAAGAAAGGTCATCAAGCAAAAAAAGAAGGGTACCTGAATTCTGCCAAGCAAACTCAGACTCTAAAACTAATGTCAGCCTTCCACCATTTAATACCAGAGGATCATTGGCAGACTCTTTTACATTTACAGATAGTAGGTTAATGGAAAAGTATGGATGACTGGGAACACTTATGGCACCACCTGTTGATGTAGATGCTAACCAGAATTCCACAGAGCTGACAATGCTACAACCTATGTGTTTTACTTGACTGCTGATGCAAAGCAATGGCAGTGAGGTAACCATGGACTCTCAGTAATCTCATTATATTTAGTGTGGGCAATCTTCTAAACTTTCGAATAATTTCCTAATAGCATTTGCTATTCAATTCGATTCACATCTAACTACTTGAATTTGTAATTAAGGGGCAAAATATGCTGTCTTGTGGCAAGTGGCCAAATCCAGCATGTACTCTGGTTCTGCGTATAGCATTCATAAATTGCAATGAAGCTACACTCATGTGCTGCCGCAGCGCTAGCACGTGCGTACAGGAGTGAAGTTAACCCTTGTGTGCTGAGGAAAAGTTAGGTCATGCATATGCACATTTCTCTGTTGGACTGTTCTTTAGGACTTGACTGTTTTTCCACAGACGACTTTGTGAGGGTGCAATAGTTGTGCAATAAATGTTTTCCTTTTTTCTATGCTTACAGTGTATTTTTCTGAAATTTAACATGGGACAAATATTCAGACATTATTAAAAAAATATTCAATTTGATAAGGACTCAAAGATTAATGTTCAAATTCAATTCACTCTCAAAGTTCTCCTATTAGCACAGCAACAATTACTTTCTTTCTTTGACAACACTAAGGCAAACAAAGGAAAAAAAACACATGTATTGCAGTTAGACAAAATGCCGCAAGGTGTTGTTACTAGAGGTGTGTGAATATTCAAAACTTTGAATACTTTTCGAACAGCGTTATCTAGTCTATTCGATTCGCACTTAGTTTTTACTATTCGGACTATTCAAAGTTGGTAATTAAGGGCAAAATACGCCATGTCTCGTGACAAGTGGCCCATTCCAGCACGTAGTGTGCTTCACCGCATAACGCTCGCGTAGCGCGGCGAAGCCAATGCTCATGTACTGTGGCAGTTAACACTGAAGTACGGCGGCGAAGCTAACACTCATTTACTGTGGCATAGCTGACACCTGTGTACCGCGGCGAAGTGAGCAACCGTGTACCTTGGTGAAGCTAGCACTCGTATTCTGCAGCGAAGTTAACACTCGTGTACAGTAGTGAAGCTAACACTTGTGTGCTGCGGTGAAACTAACACCCGTGCACTGCACTGAAGCCTACTCGCGTACCGCAGCGAAGTTAACACACGTGTACAGCAGCAAAGCTAGCACTTGTGTACTGCGGCAAAGCTAACACCCGTGTACTGCAGTGAAGTCCACTTGCGTACCGCGGCGAAGTTAAAGGGGCCTTCTAACACTTTTCTCGCACCCGCTTTCATGTACGTGTTGCATAGACTGGAGGGTGCACAGACAAATGCTACGAGAAAGACAGTGATAGGAGCAGGCAGAGTGAAGTTATTAAGGAGACAAAGTACAAAATACAAGCAAAAAAATGTGGACCCTCAAATCGAATTTTGCGGGGTCAGGTGATTGCAGTTCAATCACAACAAGCGTCCTAGGGTCAAGCCAATGGAATTGGCTTTAGGCGCCTACGTAGCAGAAGTTTGTACGCCATGGTTGCCTGTTCGCTCCAGTGTACTAATGACGCTGTTGTCATGTCAACAAACAACGTGGAACGAGAGCATGCCGCACCATCAGTGACACCGTTTCTCAGCGCGACACTCAAATTGTCGAAGCTGTAGGTTTAGTGAGTGGCTGTCGGATTCTCGGAGGACATAGATCATGCTGTTTTTTCTCGTTCTGTTTACCGCCAACAGCTGGCGCTACTTGACTGTAGCAAACAACGCTATCCGGTATTCAGTACGCCTTTGCGTATACCAGTTAAGCGGACACGTTCAAATTCCCTTATAGTGCTGCGTGCGATACAACGCACTTTGACAGAACGGCAAATTCCACCTGCGGTTCAGCGCTTTAGTGAGTTGCAAACGTACACAAGAGAGATGAAGCAAAGACATTCTTTTCATATGGACATATGACTCGTGCAAACACAAGGCAAGAAGCAAAACAGGAGCCAATGCCTCTATCGCGTTTTATAATTGTGGGGATCTTTCTACTACGACTGCGTCTATTTGGCATTCAATAAAAACCTACGCAAGCGAAAAACAAAGCCGAATATTGCTTACTGATGTAGTGCCGCGAGCACTTATACTGCTACTTTCATCCAATCACAGGCTCGAGCCCTCAGTCATCATTTCTGCCATAAATAGTTCTGACGAGTGCCACTATGTGCTGATGCGGTTGGCAGTGATGTGATGATTTCATTGAAAGTTAAGATATTAAATCAACTGATATGGGTGGCTTGACACCTGCCAAAAATATCCTCAGTGATCGGTCTACGCGACCTGGAAATAAAAAGTGGGTGCGAAGAAGCTGTTAGAGGGCCCCTCAACATTTATTTACTGCAGCGAAGTCCACTTGCACACCGCAGAAGCTGACACTTCTGTACAGCGGTGTGCAATTATTTTGCCCCATGTTTAGCAGTGCATTTCTCTGATTATTAAAATTCCTACTGTCCTCTGTGGATATTAAAAATATATTTGAAAATTATTCAAAAATATTTGATTTGATTCACACTTGACCAGTATTATTCGAATTCCGTTTTCACTCAAAATTTTGCTATTCACATAGCTCTAGTTGCTACCCGCACTGCTGATGGCAGCAATGTCTGCGGTAAAACAATATTCGCAAATGTGAAAAGTTCACCGACAAACCAAAACCCTCTACTATGCACAATGGGGAAAGCATCTGTAAAAGCAGTCAAGCAGCCACTGGCAGGCGTTACTCTGCTGCAGTACATGAGTGTTAGGTTTGCTACAGAAGCAAGTGCTATATGGCAAAGTGTATGTACTACATGTGGGAATGGGCCATCTGTCATGACAGCATATTTTGCCCATTAATTACAAACTATGAATAGTTAAAATAGTAAAAGTTCCATGCAAATCAAATATCAAACACTATTAAAGAATTATCTGAAAATCCTGACACTCGTACATCCCTAATTATTATCATGATTTCATTATTATTACATTGGCTCAGGGACAGCTAAGGCAAAAGTGCATCAGGACAAATGTTTCTTATACCTGCAGTAATAAATTTAGATCCTTTAAAGCAGCAGCTGTATCAAAGCATAAAATTCACCCATACATAAAATCTAGAGCACACCAAGTCTGATATACCTTATCCACTTGTTGATTGTACATGGGTACATAAAAGTTATATTTGTGACACCATCAAGGCAAGCCTGAAACCCCCTGCTGCTGCACAATTCATGTCTGCGCATGAAGTGTGAGGGACGGGTAATTTTTACGCCAGATTCATCTTCTGTGGTGAGACAAGAAATGATGGTGATGACGAGGTGACAATTTTTGAAAAGCAGCCATGCACAGGATATTTAAAGGCACTATCGACCATTCAGAACATCAGCCAAGATAGCCCTCCCCACCAGTAGAAAGATGGCGTCACACGTCAGATAAGCCCTGTTTTCTTTACTGCACAAAGACTTCAATCATATAGACTGCTGGCTGGAAGCTGCGGAAATCAACTGCTATGAGAGGGCTGTCACACAGACAAAGCAGTTGATGCTGTTTTGTCTGCTTTCATTATCTGAATATGATGTCCCTTGGTTGATTATTAACAAAGCAAGAATAACAGCAAAATGCTACACGTCATTGCACTTTGACCATAATTAGCTTCTGCCCACACACACACAACCTCTATGAGCTGTCAAACTGTCAACACAATGTTCTCTTCGAAACGTTGAATTGCAAAACCATTTAAAAGCAGAAATGACATAGGTTAAGCAGGTATGTGAGAAGCCCATCACTTTTATATTTGCTGAACCCTCTCGGAGCTTCCACATACCAGTGCAAAAGGCTAGTGTCACATTCTTGAGATGAAAATGAACTTGGCTCTAACAATTCTTGTAGGAACTTCTATGGACTACAGCTTATGTTAAAAGCATAGATAGCTTGAAGCTTTTATTCCTTCTTGCTCTCTCCAACTCATTGTAACCTACCTGTTCGATAGTTGGGTAGGAAGCTATGCAGATACTGGAGAGGGGTTCTCCTCTGTTAAACAGTGGAGACAGACGCTGGTGGACCTCTTCGCAGAGGAAGGGTGCTGCAGGTGCCATTAGGCGCAGTGTGGTACCCAGTGCAGCCCAGAGGATGCTGCACGTTCGCTCCAATTCTGCAGTACGGCTCTCCCAAACTGCTGTTTTCATGCTTTCCTGCAAGTCAGGAGGGGGAGATGTGACAAGCAGAACTATCTTTGCAGTATGGTCCCTTTGCAAAGCGACAAACAACACCGGGAAAGTTGTGTAACATACTAGAACACAGGAAGGTGCAGCCAAATAGAGAGATGAGTTTATTATTGACTTTTGGGGTTTAATATCTCAAAATCTGACAGTATGTTAAGAATGACAAATGGTGAATGGCTCAGGAACACCACTCTGACCACCTCAGATTTTGTTTTGAAGTGCACCCAGAGCACATCACAAGAACATTTTTGCTTTACTTCCTTGCAAGAATACAGCTCCCACTGGCAGCAAGCATTCTACGGTGGCGTGTGGTGGCATGATGGCCACACCAGACTGTCATCTCACGTCAGAGTCCCATCTTTGAAGACAAAACCCTGGCTATGCGGCGAGCCCATGATGTGTAGGCTCGACCTATCGGTCTTGTGGGATTAGCCAGGTGTGTGAGTTACCGCATTTTGCTAGACCAAATAAAAGTTTATTCACTCCCTCATCTGTGTGACAGTTCTTGAGTTGTCTACGCCCACTGGTTGTGCCCATGTTTGTGCCAGTGCACACGCGTGCCTCTCATCACGGGCTGTTGGAACGCGATAGCAGGGTGAGGGGAAACACTGACTCCTCGCCCATCCGTTGCTATGGTGGTGCTCGTGCAAGTATCTCATTGGTGCTTTGCTTAAGGCGGCAGGTGCTGTGGTGGCAACTGACATGGCAGAAAAAAAGAACGATCGAGTTGGTAGCAAAAGAATTACTGATGCATGGAAAATTCTACCAAAGTGGCAACACACAAGCTGAAAGTGGAACGTAGTAAAGAGCTGCGCTGCCAGCACTTTCAAGCCCTTTCCCATGACTTCATGTGAGGCAGTGCAATTATAGCCAGACAACAAACATGGCAGATAACCAAAAGCATATAGTCGAACCCACTATAATGATCCCAGATATAATGATCTATCAGTTATAACGATCATATTTTAAAGCACTTCTGATATTCCTGTGCCGCTCAATGATACTGTGTGCAGATATAACATACACTTTTCAAAGTATCCTTCTACAACGAATATTTCCGACACGACTGATAAAATATGGCATATATGAAGAGAAAAATATCTAAACAGGCCTTTAAAGCATGACAGCAGCAAGCACCTGCATGTGGCTTGCCTCTATCACGCGCCAGTGAGATGTTAACTTGAAAATTTTGATAACACAGAGTTCGTTAAGAAAGACTGTAAGCTTGTCTTTGAGGTCCGATTATTTTCTAGCTTTTGCACATAGAAACTTTTCCCAATCAACATCCAGCTGTAGAATTGCTTACCCTGCTTGTGTCATTCAAGTCCGAGTCCTAGGGCATGCACAGATGCGAGACAGCTATCATCAGTGCACAAGGAACTTTTGTTGAAACATTAGTTTTGTAATAAATGTGGTGCATCACCACTTGTACTTAGTTCAGAACAGATAGGACATGCACAGGTGGCAGTTGAGCATGAAATGATCACTATGCAAACTCGCTTCAAAGATGCTCTGCTGCCATTTTGCAAAAGCGATGTTCCAGTAGTTCTGCTAATGTTAGTACTATGAACGTGGTTTCACTTTAGTACTTAATGTCTTCACATAAGCAATTTTCAGGCTTGTTTCACCAGATAAAAAGTGCCCTTTAAGGGGGGACGTGGCAATGGGAGTGCTCAATTTGGTCAAAATTTTCCATTTCTCTATTTTTTTTTCATGATCCTCAGACCTTCTTTTACCATGTGGTGGAATATTATAATGAAATATGCGGTAGTAGTAGGGAAAATGCCACTTTCTCTATGTGTTGTCATTCAAAACCGCAAGAAAATCGGGCTTCTGAAAGTGCCGCCATCTTGGTGTCATTGTAAAAAGGAGAGATCAAACCCGAGGATAGTCACACCATCGTGTTTCTCCAACAAAAAATACAACCAGCAAAAGCAAGCAAGAACTTAGCTGCTCAAAGTTAACGTTTGACTGTTTTCATGAAATAAAACTTTGAGCTCCATTTTCTCAGCTTCAATTTTTTGAGAACTTGCTGTCAGTCATCCCAGTGCCATTTCATAACTAATGAAGCTAAATTCATTCTGTTTTATTTTTCACTTTTATCCTGAAACATTAGTGAGCGCCGTAAAGCTATTCATTTCTGCCTGCACGTCACACAAAATTTTATCATTGTGTTGTTGCAAAAGTTGTTAGTAAGAAAATATGCCAACGACATTTCAGAATTTTCTTCTGTACTCATTTGGGCATAAAAAAATAAACAAACAGCTTTACAGTACACAGTGGGCCTTAGTGTATATGCTTAAGTAAAAATGGTACTGAAATTTTATCTAATCGATTAATTAGGGGGTGACTGTAAGGGTCTATAAAGTGATGTAACTCAAAAGCTATGATAGGTAGCTTAAAAGCAATTTCATTTAAGATATCACCATAACAAACTACACCAGTGTGCCAAATTTCATCAGTTTACACCCATAAATAACAAAGATAGTTTTCATTGCCACGTCCCCCTTTAAATGTGACTAAACATATAAAATGCTACGAAGGCTAGCTTTCTGCGTGTCAAAGACTGTGTAAGAAGCCATAAATGTTCAATATGACAACACGCCACTTCATTCCCATAGCAGCTCAAGTTTTGTTATAACAGCTGTCAATCTTTAAGCAGTCTGAGTTGTGTGACCGTGGTGCAGAATGTAAGAGGGACAGAAGGACACTGGAGAAAAGGCTAGTTAGTTTCTATCCTAAGACAGTGGGACAGCCTTTTGTAGAGGTGAAACAGCAAGTGTGCAGTGGCTAGAGTGTTTTCGAAGATTTCACATTCCATCGCCTTTTGGCACCAACAGAGGGCACACGCAGCAACCAGACTTCATTGTTATAACCACAAATGGGGCATGGGGGCATTGTTGTAAGTCTTAGGTCAGCATAGAAAACATACAAAAGTTGATATTACAGCAGCTCACCATTTTTATCAGAGACTGCATGTGAAAAATATGCAGATACAGAAGGAGGTCTCAAAGTCGCGAGACTGTGAGTGAGACTTCCTATAAAATCATGCGTCAGAGCAACAACACTAAGGTATAAGGTGGTACAGATAGAAATAACTTATACAAAATTTGCATATATGTACAAAACAAACACAAATTATACAAAACGTACTGATGAGCACAAAAAAAAGCAACCATATACACTAAAATGCGACAACCGTAACTATGAATTCCCTTTCGTTATTTCATAAAGCTTTATGAGAAGCTCAGGAGAAGATGGATGCTTGAATCGATGAACAGATCGCAAAATACGATTTAGAACAGGGAATGTCGCAGTAGCCAACGTTTCGACAAGTGGACTTGTCTTCGTCGGGGAGTTGCCGCCAAGATGAAGACACGTCCACTCGTCGAAACATTAGCTCCTGTGACATTCCCTGTTCTAAATTGTATTTTGTGATCTGTTCATCGATAAAGCTTTATGAATATAATAGGTGAAAACGCAGGGCTTTTTAAACATATCGAGGGATCCATTCTTCATATATCATTATAAGACATCAAGGTCATTAAACCTCATTATAAGAGACACTCAAGGAACCCAGGAAGCATATCTCTTTTAACCAAAACTTTAAAAAACATTGGGTAACCACACTGAATGCAGTCTTACATCCTGCCTGATAAATAATGTGGTATGAATACAAGCTACACAAAGATATAACAGAGTTTTCAAGGCATCTGCATATCAGAGAATTCCTTTTTGATAAGGCAGAGGCAAGAGACAGAAATACTGATGCTGTTTGACCCCCAAGCACGTGGACACCAGATTCTGATAAATGCTAAGAGCTAGATCAGTACATTAACAGGGTGTCTACCAAGTTGACATTGCTAAATTCCCTGAGATTTCCTGGTTTTCCCTGAGTATTTTTGCAAAATTCCCTGAGTGGCACATAACTTCTTTTCATGTCGATGCGGGTAGGCACCATGTCACCCAATGTCGTCACTAGTAAGCATGTTTAACTCTTTGAGGGAAAAATTTTAAAAACACAGACAAACAAACAAAAAAGAAGCTTTCCCAGATGGTCAGATTGTGAAATTGCGGATTTTGAATGTACGAAATGCGTAAGGTCGGAAAAACATTGTAAAAAGAATCAGGAGCAGTATTTTGGTGTCAGCATCACTTTTATACCGAATTTACTCAAACCTAACGCACACCTTTTTTTCGATAAAACGGGCCCAAAAATCGTATGGGAGTTAGAATTGAGTGCCAATAAACGACATCGTTACCATAATGAACCGCGTAGAAAAATGGCCGCCTCCTACGCGCTTTGGGCGCTGTCGAACGGTCACTGGCGAAAAAACGAACTAGCGGCGCGGCGGTCTTTGCCGCGCATAGTTTCTGTAGTTTTTTTGTCGCCGCCGGTCCCCCGCGTAATGACGCCACGACGCACATGATGCATAGGCCAATGATAATCGCCACACCAGCTTGGCCACCTTACGGCCAAGCGAAGTCGCTACGTCGCCAATGCAATCTCCGAGATGCCCAGCCGTACGAGATTTCGGTAGCGTTCACGGGTGGCCGTAACGGGAGAATAGATGTTTCCCATCACCACACACAAAACGGCTCATCATCGCATTTCTCCCTCATATCCGTGCTGAGCGCGAGCCTCTCAGTCGTGCGCTCCTTGACGTCCGAGATTGCATTGCGGCAATCTGGGAGATCATGCCCCGACCGTGCTTAGGCTTAGCTGCGCCAGCCTGCGCAGCAAGCATGGCAGCACGCGGCAGCGGGCGTGAGGGAACTGAGATAGCACGGAGGAATGCAGCACTGCGAGTAAATCATGTTTTATACCGCCGCTCGCACGCGGCAACGTGCGGCAATTTCATCGGGACACATGAATCGGCGCGCCGAACGTCTACGAGACGCGGCGGATCAAGTGAAGTGGGAAAGCCACAGCACGATCGTTCGCGGGACTGCAGGGGTTCAAAGTTAGCGGTGCTTTTATTATGTGAATGCAGTCATTACGCGAGTATGGCATTCGGTTTTATGAATGTGAGAAGGTTGATTACTCAGGACTTTTTTTTCACGTCACAAAAAATGGGTGCGCATTACAATCTGTGTTTCACTTTTACGGGAAACTGGTATGCGTTACAATCGAGGGCGCGGGATAATCGAGCAAATACTGCAAATTGTTCAATAGTATTATAGAACGTGGTGTTCCTTGAAAAACGGGTCTGCGCACAGCGCCTTGTCGCAGTCTGTGCGCATAAAACGCATATCTGTTCTCGACTTCGAGCAACCACCTGTGTTGGCACACACACGGTATCTTCTCTGCATGCGGCTGCCTTGAGCAAAGTAAACTCAGTATCCAAGAACAGCAAGAATCCCCCATAAGGGTGGATAATAAACAAGCTGAAAGCTACGCCAATAAAGATGAAAATAAACTTCCGCCGCCTCTGCAAAGGGGTTCCGACGAAGATAAACATCAAGTTCCACGCCCCTCCGTTGCTACCACGCGGAGAAACCGAAACCGCGAAATGGCGTTGTCCACCGGCGTGGCCGCAGACCGCGCGACGCGCCTAAGCTAGAAATCAGCAATTCTGTTTATCTCCGTAAGAAAGTAAAGTCCTAACCGCAAGTACGCTGTACAATGCGTCACCGCGTGGCGTGTAGAATCGGCGCCGCGTCCTCTCTCTATGGAGAAAGCGCGCCTGCTACCTCCACACAGTATTCGCTATGTCCGCGAACTATAGGTGGCGCGCAAGTCGAACCAAGATGGCCGTCTGGAGGAGGATAGACTATCCGCATGCCCGGAGTGTACGCCGTTTGCCGTGTGTCGTACTGAAGCTTGAAGGGGTTTTTAGCCATGTCCGACACAAATCCTTTTGCGACACAGTCCTTTTTCGAAGCCGATTTCTTTAGCGACCATTTCGGAAGTTTCTGTGAAGGCAGAGCTGTTGACAGCAGCCTCTTCTTTCGTGGTGTCCACGAGTCGGAGTCTGCACAGCACCAAGTTGTCTCGGTGAAATGGCAGAAAGTTGTGACCAAAAACTGTAAAAGTCACTTGCAGATCCAGAGGGGTGCTAGCCGCCCTTCGTGTGTATTGCGAAGACACTCTCAGGATCCGTTGAAAATGCACGCAAACTGCTTGGTGTCACACGGACGCAGCTTGCCACTGTAGGTCACAACCGACAGGGTGAAATTATTCTTTACCCTATTGCCTGCACAGTGCAGCTAACGAAGTGAGTTAATATCGGCGTCACAAGGGCCATTTGATAGCGACTGAAATTGATCAAGGCTACATTTCTTAATCGCAATCAACGGTCGTTGCTGCTACATGGTGCAACCTAATCGTGATAGAGTTTAGCGCTGGCGTCGGCCAAATCGGGAGCTCGGAGTCTAATCGCGATGCAGTAATAGTCTTGAGATCAGCGTATCACACTTGACCGCGGTCAACAATGCGCGTGTACCAGCACCTGTTCCAAATAGAGCTTACACATCGCGATCAAAAATGCCCGTTTGGCACCGATGTGAATCGATGTCAGCACTGATTGAAACATAAACATTCGTTGGTGGTGTGTGCGACTTTGTGTAATATGTGAAAACAATGCGAATGTCACGCAAGCAAGCAATTTTGCGGCTTGCCGTGGTTCGTAGACTTCTCTTACACTTAAGTGCCGCGTTGTCACTCTAGCAAGTACGCGCATCTACAGAAACGGCCTTCTCACTGTAAATGCGACGTACAGCCTGACCACTGTACGGTTTAGCCAAAAAGCGAAAGCGATTTCTGCCTACCCATATTGCTCCAAAAGAGATTACCGGCAGTGAAATGTGCACTGCACGCTCTCATCGGCGGCGTCACAGGCTTTCCAATGCGAGACCTCACTATCCATTCCTCCTTTTGTAGCGGATCTTGCCCCAGGAAGGAATACTGATTATTTCGTTGTGAACAGCTCGATTTGTGCACTGGGGCATGCAGCCCATGCAGTACTGTTGTGTTTTTTGGGTATCACGCTCAAATATGTACGCAAAGGAGCGGCGGCGACGGACAGTACAGCGCGTCGTCTGCCTATCCTCCTCGTGGCGTTTCTGTCATGCGCCGCAGTGCGGCGTGACAGTCTACGGACATTGCGAATTTTCCAATTTATTTGTGGAAAAGACTGCATGCAGAACGCACAAGATAACGCTCGGCGCACAGACAGACCGTGTGTACGCCGTAGCGCGTCCAGACACATAAAGCGGACTTTACATAGAACAAGAAGGGACATGTAAAGCCAAAAAGAAAAAGAAAGCGGGCGCGCGCACACGGAGAGCGGGGAGAAGAGGAGGGGGGGGTGCACTCATCCCTTCAGTTACTGCGAGTTGTGCTATAGCCACCCTTGCAAGGTGCATAGTTAGAGGCAGCGTTACCACGACTTTCGTAATTCAGCTGGTTTTCCCTCACAGAAGCCCAAATCCCCTGAGTTTTCCCTGAGATTTTCCAGACTAATCATATTCCCTGAGATTTCCCGGTTTTCCCGGTTGGTAGACACGCTGATTAAACTAGTCGCACGAGACATCCTGAATACAAATACAAGAGAGAGTCACAAAACAAAGGATCTATTTCGTGAACACGGTTCTCTGAAACAACTTGCAGACAGAAACGACACAATAAAACCAGCCGACAAGGGTGGTAACAAAGTAATATGGCCAATAGAAAAGTACAAGAACGAGCCTATCAAGCAAATCAGTAACAACACACATTACCAAAAACTAGTGGCTATTATACTCGGCTGCTCATACGAGGGTCGCGGGATCGAATCCCGGTCGCGGCGGCTGCATTTCGATGGAGGCGAAATGTTGAGGCCCGTGTGCTGTGCGATGTCAGTGCACGTTAAAGAACCCCAGGTGGTGAAAATTTCAGGAGCCCTCCACTATGGCGTCTCTCATAATCAGAGCTGGTTTTGGGACGTTAAACCTCACATAACAACAACAACAAAAACTAGATTCCGAAGAAACTATGGAATACAGCAACAGCATATGACGTGCAATACTGGATCTTGTAGCCCGGTAATTAATCACACAATCTGAGTACCACTTTCTTATGCCTGACAATAAACAAGCAGGCCATTTCTATCACTTTCCTAAGGTCCATAAGGTTAGCATAAGTGAACTACTTACCACAGAAATACCGGGCAGACCTATAATATCCAACAACACCCCGACGGAGCCATTATCAAAGTTTCTAAATAACCACCTATCTGACATACCATCCACCTTTCCGCCCTTTATTCAGGATACACCTCACTTTCTGTATATCTTAGAGTCTATTAATGAAATGCAAACACTTTTGGATCAGGCAATTCTGGTAACATTGGATGTCTGCTCCCTATACATGAACATACCTATCAGAGAAGGAATCAAAGCGCTTTCGAAGGCAATATAGGACCGCAAGTGAGCACACGTGGCTGAAGTTTACATTGCATTACTGAAATTACTCTTATACTTATTTACCTTAAATTTGGCTTGACCAACTACCTGTAAATTTTGGCACTAGAATGGGAACTCCTTTTGCGCCGACCTATGCCAACATCTTCATAGGGCAATTAGAAGCACAGCTTTTGGAATCGCCGCTACTGAAACCATGCACCTATCTCCACTACATAGAGGATATCTTTATTATTTGGGAACAGACTTTAAGTGAACTAAGCACATTTTTGTTACCATTTTAACAACTTTCTTCCTAGCATAATTTCCACTCTTCTAGTAAAATTGATTCCGTCGACATGACAGTATCCATCAAAAAAGCAAAAACTAAAAGGACACTTTACAGAAACTCAATGGATAGCGAGCAATACCTTGATTACAAAAGTCATCACTACGACACTGCAAATAAGGGATATTTTTCAGTCAGACAAGGCACAAAAGAAAGATTTGTAGCAATGCCCCTTATCTCCTTCTGAGGACGGGGAAGAGCATGCAAAGCATTCACAAACGAACGCTTGAGGAGTAAGTTACCGTCCTGAAGAAGACTTGTCAAAACATTGCCTCAAGCAACTTTCCCTCTTCTACATCGTTTTTAGCTATCTGCTTTTCGTTCCAAGCCTCCACCTTCTCCTAAGCTTCTACTAGTTTTGATTTATAGACCACTTTGCTATGCGTCATCACCAAGGTTAGTTCAAAAACATTTACAGGAAATTGCTCAGGTTCACTTAAAGAAGTAGTGTACTGTTTTTAGTGACTGCTGATTGTATTAGCTTCCTCCCCAATTCCTGGAGGTAAACCTTTATGCCTCCATGTTGCCCACACCATCTTTGAAGCATTCTTAGATGTCCATCAGCTCCAACTCTAGGCATTTCCTGCCCTGCAATGTCCTTGTTATGCTCCTTATTTTATAGTTCGTTGTCAAGTGGATGCACAATTTACTTGTGGGAGGATTGCATGATCTGTAAGCTATTCAGAGCACAGGAGGGCCACGAGGTGATCACATCTGGGTTGTGTCTATTTGAAATAGTGAGCAATTGGCTCTAGGGGACTTAAAAAGTTGTCTTTTTGGTTTGTCTAAACCATCCTCAAATGTCTCTTGCAGAAGTGTCCCTTGTAACCAGAGTTCTTCAATCATACCAGTTACCAAACTCCCTATAGGCCCCATGTATCAAAATCTGGACACACCAAGTGCCAAAACTGCGGAGGTTAGTAGATTTTCCTGCCATCTGTTGACACAGAAACCAACTAATAAATTGCAGGTTAGTGTGTTTTGTGTTATGGAGCGCAGAAAGCTCCGCCAAGTTAATGAAGCGAGCCTTATGTAAACAACGTCGCGTACAGAGAAAATCCATCAATTTCGCCGTGGTTCTGGCGTCACTGGCGTCTTCTGCAGAACATGGAAATTCATTGACCTTGTGCCGTCGCTTTTGCTTCTGCACGAACACTGAGGGTTCAAGAAGCATTTTGTCCATGCTAACTGCTCACACGAAAGAAGCAGGAAATCATCTGTTCGGCTGCCGATGCCGCTGGTGATAGAACAAGAAAGCTATCTGAACAGCAGATGACTTTCCGTGAATAATTATTCAATTTTTTTCTTCTTTTAATGTTGATGTGTCATTGGGAATCCAGCACAAAATGTGCACCAGTGCAACTCAGTTCACATGACTACAGCATTGATGTGTCAACACAGCAGAAGGCTTTTCGCACAGGGCGTGTTGTCTGCAAGCGAAAAAGCGTATGGTGTAAGTCGAGCATCAAGTGCAGGCGAATTGCAATAATGTAAGATGTCTCTCTCTTGCTGCTTGTTTATTTATTTTTTTGTCTTTAGCCATGTCATAAGAGAAATATTGGCAACTGTTACGGTGCTCCGTTTGTGGCCACCACTTTCATGCAGTCAACATCGCATCCAAGATCCAATGAAAGTAGCGTTTCCAGTTGCAGCTCCAAGATGGGGCGACAGTCTGCTAACCTCCGCCGATATGGCTATTGGCTTGTCCACATTTCGAAATGCAGTTTGTTAACTGGTATGATTGAAGGAACTCTGCCTTGTAACAGGATTCTACTATAACTGTAAACCGGCATTGTTATGAATTGGTAGTACTGTAGTGCTATTCATTTTTTTGTTTCTTACATGCAATACAGCCTTCTTGTATAGGAGAATGCAACACCAACTGATACAGCAAAACTTACTCATTTTCAAATAACAGAGCAGTTAGTTATACTGAGTGCTTTAGGTTATACTGCAGCAGCTCCTCTAATAAAAAAATATGGCTTAATCCACACAGATAGCATTAAATATATAATCTATGTAAAACATTGTTACACATATTTAAAAGAACAGACATGGCCATATATATAACTTGCATTATAAACATACACAGAACACAAGACACTGTGAATGCTGGAATGTGCCACTAAACCTCACACTAATTACAAGGAGCGTTCATAAGTGCACTACTCTATGCTAAATTATCCACATGATCATGTTATTGCATTAAAAAGATCTGTGACCTTCATACACTTTCACATGATTTTTTCCACTGTGTCATTTTTACAATTTTCACATTTCATTCACTTAAAATTGGAAGATCTGAATGAAATTTTCCTCTGAGGCATGTACTTGCCTTTTCTGCATTTATTCTTTATTTGCCTGCCAATTTGTAAAGTTAAGCAAATGTATATTCTCTGCTAAAATGCGAAGTGAGGATTGCAGTATTTATAAAAAAAATAACTAAATAAATAAACCTTGCACAAAGCATATTAGGACAACATAAAATGTTGACATCTATAGAAAATTTTGATATCTATAACAAAAGCTAAGTTTTGTAGTTTATAATGTCAATAAAAAAATGTAGAATATATATTAGGCACCTCCGACTTTTTGTTAGGCGTGCAGCATGTTATTTCATATATTAAATAGTGATGAATAGACTACTGCCGATATGCAGCAAAACAGGTTATACTGGGATTTTGTGTGAAAATTTCTGAAGCTCAGACATACACCCAAAAGACTCGAAATTTTGTTCTCACAGTTGTTCGAACTCGAGAACCATTATAGCTACAATAAAACGAATTACAGTTTTGATATCTGCATCACAAAAACAACTTGTGGCCGAAATTTCAGAGTTCTAGGTCAAGACGTAGTCTTTTTCAAGGATTAGCCAGTATGGTGGTTGTTTCTGCGGATACACTGAATGCCTGTTAAGTGTTTTGTAGGTTGTGAAATGTTGCTGCTCAGCTGTATAGGAGAGAACTAATCAAGCTGCCTTATCGCCAGTTCTTTCTTCTCACCTGTCCATAGACACACCAACAGATGAAAAAGATCCCTAACTTGACTTGGTGAGATGAGTATTTGGAACAAATGTGACATTTTGCACACCATGCCTTTAGTGCACAGTGCTCAGGACTGAGGCTGTGAAACTTTAATCAGATAATTTCTGGACTTCCTTTGTGAAGCCCTATATGTAATAAGAAAAAAATAGCAGGCAAACTACATGATTTAAGGACTCCTAAGAATGGAGACTTATGAAGAACACAGGACAAAGCACTTCTTGTGTTCTTAAGTCTCTGTTTATGAAGCACTTTAGTAATACGAATGCATATCAGCATGACAAACTGGCAGTTATTCAACAACAATAAGTATGGTAGTACATGAGGAGAAATTTGGTCATACTACGAAGCACAGATCTCCTTTGAAATAGAATCAATTTAAATTTACCACAGTGCAAGATGCTCTCATTGCATAGCATTAACTACAATCTCACATAATCATGTCTGAATTGTCCATTTTGCTCATGCACACACTTCATTAGACAATGAGACTTGTGAGGCTGTAGTTTGCAGGTGCTCACCAGATATACATCACAGAGCTGCTGAACAACAAATGTCTGGATGGCAGCAGGAAAGTGGTGCAGTCTCCCGCTCGACAGAGAGTCATTACAGGTGCCAACAAAACGTGCAAGACAACTCAGGAGCCAACGATCCACCACGCTGAGCTGCGACTGAATCTGAAATGGCACAATAGCAGTAAAAAAATAAACCTAAGAGCATGCTTAATGCATCTGCCAAAATTATATGGCCAAAATCCAGAGGCAAATCAGAATGAATTAACTATAAAATATTTTTCAAGCATTTCAAAGTACTGAACACTCTTCTTACCATTAACATACAAAATGTTTACATTCTAGAATACGCAACTTTGCCAAATTCCTGTCAATACATTGCACATATTGGGGCATGCTTTATTAGAAGTACAAGTGAGCAATATTCAACAAATAAGCATTTTGGTTGAATAGCTCACTGTACTTCTGACTGTAAACCCAAATGCATTATCATGCAAACTTTAGAACGGCAGCCTTGTGGGCCTCTTAGCATCTGTACATGCCTCCAATGCTACAGCAAAAAGTGCATCTTCAGTGACGTAAGTGTACAAAATCTATTAGCACAAAGAGCGTTACTGAAGATTTTATCACAAGTGAGACAAATGCACAGCATGTATAAGTATACAGTAAATTTCTGTTAAGACTAACACAGCAAACAATGTGAGAATATTTGGCTGATTTTCCATAGGTTCAATGTAAAAAAGATGCACTTAACCTTTTGTATGCAGGACCATGGGACAGATACATCATACTTTTCATTTCAGGTTCTCTGTTCTGTAGCTACAGGATAAAGCTCTTCCTATCAAACATGAGCCGCTAGCTCGATCCGTCCAATATAACAGAATATTCTCAATGCATTTTTGTGGTGCTGCGGCTAGATAGCAGCACCCTGCAAGACAAGTAGCAATTTGCCTTTCATGTCCAAAATTCAAAATTTTTCGTTTTTCAGGGCTACTTTCATGTAAGAAAGAAATTTTGCCCTTCTTGACTACAGCGACTATTTAAAAATTACCACTGGTTTCATTCTGTGGTGTTTCAGTGTGTATAAATAAATTAAATGCATTCTATGAAATGCAGAGATTCATCTGTTGCTCCTTAGGCTAAGCGAAAGGACCGTTCATTGCATACAGAGTTACACTTTTTTCTAAAGGTAGCAGGAAGCATCTCACTGCTGTAGAGGCACTTGAATTATTCTAGAGCTTGGCAGAAAATTAACAGCATTCACTGGGAGGAGCTTGTGAGCATAGCAAATACAGCTTGGGCACAACAGTCCAATGAGTACAACAAGAAGGGAAATGATCTCGAGGAACCAGCTCCCACTGGTTTCTTGACCACCCAGGAAAAACAACAGCATCCACTGCACACAGCTAAAAGGAAAACAATTGACTACTTTTGCAAGACCTGATGTCAAAGATGACTCAGAAGAGCTTCACTGCAATATGCCTGCACTTTGCCTGCCTACACCCCTGAACCCCACCTTCCTTACCACACAAACACACTTATACGGCAACTGCCCTTCGAGGCATTTTATATGTACTTAAACAACAAGGTGGTCGACTTCATACTGTTGCAAAGATGAATATCTGTGCTCTGCAGCCACAGCAATATGAATGGGTGCCATGGACAGACGGACACAGAATGCAATAGAATTGTGATGCTGATGCCCACAAGCATTAACCGCATGCATGAACATCTAATGCAGTGGTGTTCTAAGTAGCTCTTTTTGTAACAGGACAGACAGTCATGACATGCAAGCAATTTCAGACATAGGTGAACCACCTCAAGTGGACAGTGGGACATATAGGTCCCACTTTTTTCTTCACAACAAAATGGCTCCCAGCTCCAAGATTTTCATAATCAAGAAGTGATATACAGCACACACAGAATGGTTTAAACAAGATAACATTCATTCTGTTGTCGTGTCCACCAAAGGGTTAATATGAACAAAGTGTGTTGCTCTGCGGTTGAGACAAACTGCTGTGGTGACCGTGAACGATGGGAGACTGCTAGTTCATGTACTGATTGGAAATAACGTTGTGGTGATGTATGCTGGAACCTAACTACTTGAGGGCTGCAAGACCAATATCATCCAGGCCAAACTGTTCTGCCACTTTACGCACAAAAATATGCCTTAATTTGTAACAGCATGCCGATTCGTGCAAATGCAAAACATCACCACCAATTAGACAAACCCACAAAAGAATACTTGAAGCCATCGCATTTACCATGCAAAGGTAAAATAAAATTGGCCTTGTAATTCTTTTAAAAATCCTGTTAAATTGGCTTCTTATAATAAACCTACTTCATTCACTGCTTTAATGTAATGGATATTTGGATATACAGCTGAGACTACTTATAATGTAACTGCTTACAGTGTAGGGCCAGCTATAATAGTTTTTTCCAACCCCCGTTTATCCTCCCATAGAATTTCATGTATAGGTGTACCACTTATTGCGCAGCTCATTGAGGTGAAAGACTGATTATAATGCGACTGCTGAAAAATCTCGTGGACAATTGAGGTAGCGAGCAGGCTTCACAAAGGAAGTGCACCACCCAAAAAGAGCAAAAAAAATTGCCATGAAAGAGAAAGAAGTGCAGAATGAATGAACAAGGAGCAGAAAGCAGATGAAAAAAAAAGAAAGGCTGTGGCAGCGGCACCAGCGCGTCGTGGGCACGCCCTGTGAGGACAGGATTGATAGAATTGCAAAGGGCACGAAGAATGCTGCTACAGCTGTTTGTCAGCTGCGAATGTTCTGCACCGAACGCGTTATTTTTTCTTCATATTTCACCACGCTGCCCTTGAATCGGACTGTGAGTGTGATTTCTTGTGCACCTGATCTCTGTGTTGTCAAGGGCAAGCTTAACTTCCCGTGAGGCGCACTGCCCACGTCCCCACGAGCTAGGCCTAACAAGCGCTACTTTTTTTGTGCTGGCTGCACGTAGGGTGTTGTGGGTGACTGGTTCATGGCGGCCGCTATTAAAATGTGGATGAATTATTTCGAGAACGGAAGAGAGCGCATGGATGGCAGGTGCACCACTCAAATGGCAGTTTGCGGTCACTACATTTTTGACATCGTGCATGCATCACAGAAAACGAATGCGTGCAGTGATTGGTTCCCATTTCTGCGCAGTCCAGTTCCACGGGAAGTCAGAATAAATGACAATATGTGCCCCCCCTTTTCTTTGCACAGCGCGGCCGCGGACTTAAATCTCTGAAATATCCATATATTTTTTTTAAAGCAGGTGAAAGCAGTCCGGTTATGTGCCTCGAATATCTAACACGCGCCACTGCCTGCTCAACGCTCTTTACACACATGCAGCAAAAAAGTGTTGTGGTTATAGTGCAGTACTGCTTATAGTGCGGTTATTCGCGATTCCGGTGACTTACGTTATTAGCGGTATATTCAGTACCAGTAATCTTGTTGCTTCCTTTTCTAAGTACTTCTCATAAGACAAACAAGTTTTCGAGGACCCTTCGAGTTCGCCTTAAAGGGAGTCTACTGTAGCAACAAACAAAACATAATGACAATGTCCAATGCCATGTCTAAGAAGAATAATTCCGCAATATTTCTGACTTCTGTTTCCTTTGCACTACAACGAGGGCCACAGACATCGAAACCCTACAGAGAATATAATGGGAAGCCTCAGACAGTCCATGGCACTAAACTAGTTTTCCTTGGTGTTTCGAGGAAGTGAAAATAATCACATCAACCATCTCTCATACCTGGGAGAGCGGAGTTAACTGTGGAGAGCTGCCGAGCTTCTCAGCTGCCGACAGGAAGAAACGAGTCATTTGCCAGAACTTGTTGCAGAAGTGGAGCCAGTAAACGGCATCTTTCATTTGAAAGTTGACGTTGGTTGCTGCACACAATAAAACAACCAGCTTTACCATCTTACACGCACAAGATCATATCCCAAAGATCTAATAAGTAGAGCTGTATGAATAGCGAAATTTTGAGTGCGAAGCGAATTCGAATATTTATGTTCAAGTTTGAATCGAACCGAATATTTTTCGAATTTTCAAATATTTAATTACTAATACCATGTCAAATTATGGAGAAAGGTTCTGCTAAACATGGACAAAAAGATTTATTGCATGACTAGTGTACTCCCGCAGTGTCATTCCAAAGTCTTAAGGAACAGTCCAACAGAGAATTCTGCAACAGAAAGCTGAGGTAACATCACCGCAGTACGCAAGTGTTAACTTTGCTGCAGTACACGAGCGTTAGCTTCACCGCAGTACACGGCTTTTATGCGGCGAAACGGACTACATGCGGGAATGGGCATTTTACATGAGACATAGCGTATTCCCCCCCCCCCCCCTAAATAAGCAACTTCAAATAGTTTGAATAGTAAAATTTGAGTGCAAATTGAATCGAATAGCAAATGCTATTTGAAAATTATTCGAAATTTCGAATATTCGCACACCCCTACTTATAAGTGCATTTTTTCATGATGGCATACACTGTAAAATGTGAAAGCGCCAAAATTTGAACAGTAACAAAATTAGACCAATTAACTTTACGACAAAAACAGCTAGACACTTAAACCTAATTGAAGAATGAAAGCAATTTACATAGGGAATCCACATCTGTTGTAATATTTGCAAAAGGATCAAGCTGCTAGTTTGTTCACATAAATGAAATCTGGCTAATATCACCCAGGAAACCGAAACTGAGTTGTCAAAGAGTGCAGCTACTGTTACCTTGAGTAGTGACCTGTGTAACACAGTTGTTCCCTTCACATTTCTGAATGACGATGAGCTAGTGTCATCACCAAGCAACAATTTTTATTGTTTTATGGCTGCGCCTGATTGGGTTTGCCGGAATAACCACTGGACAGTGATGCATGCCCATAGTCAACTGGAAATATGAAGGGATGAACTATGCCACATTGGCTCTACGCAAGGTAATGGCAACTGTGCTCTTTGGCTACTCTGTTTTGGTTTCCTGGGTGCAATTAGCCAAATTTCATTGACCTGTAGAAATATGCAGAGTAGCCCTTTTAGAAATATCGCAACTGACATAGATTCCCTGTATAAACACCTTGCACTCTTCAATTCCATTTGAGCATCTGGCTGTGTTGGTTTAAGAGTCAATTAGTATAATTTTCTTAATTACTGTTTAAATTATTGCTCCTAGACATTTTACAGGCATACTGGCATGAACAAAACACTTCCACAAAAAGTGCGCAAATAATTGCTTTGCAATACTTACAAGATCTTTGGACAAATTTTCTGAAACATCCTGTATGAGTATTAAGCAACTTGTAATGACTTTAGGTTTCAATTGTTAAGAAGTTTAGTTAAGCAGTTTAGTTAATACACTGAACTTCTCTCCCTTTTGATAATAACATTCTAATCGCTGGAGTTTTACATGCCAATAGCAAGATATGATTATGACGCAGGCCGTAGTGGAAGACCCCCCATTAATTCTGACAACTTGATGTTCCTTAATGCGCACTTACATCTAACAACACAGGTGTTTTTTGCATTTCAGCCCCATTGAAGTGTGGCTGCCATGGCCAGGAACCTAACCTACAAACTGGAGCTTTACAAGTCAATACCCTAGCTGTAAAGCTATCATGGCAAGTTCTCCTCCTTCCATGACTTTAGTCCTTGGCTTAACATTAAACGCAAATACAATGACTACAAACAAATTGACAGCACTCGAGTGCTGCTCCAATGGCCATACCTGTGACATTGTACAAAAGCAAAGCAAGGCGCAGTGCGTCACTGCCACATTGAGTGACACCATTAGGGAATGCCCGCCGCTGACTTTTTAATGCTGTGCACAGCTCCTCCTCATCGATGTAGCCTTGTTGGTGCATCTTGTAAGTTGTGGCCTCCATGTCCTGCAATCACATACAGGATGCATATTCATTAGAAATACGAGTAAACCTAGAATATTGTTTGACTGTGACAAAAAGTCATATCTAAATGGACACACAGTGAACTAATGTATCAGTTTGACTGATAAATTACTCACTGAAAACTCTTATATCATCAATCTCCCGTCATAAGTTTACTAATAGAACATAAAATGAGCATCCAAGTTTAATGCTTAAAGGAACTGTGTACTGCTCAGAAAACTTTTTTTCGGTTGTAGTGAAAATTAGAAGATCATTCCTTACATTGACGGAAACAACCATGCTTGTACCCCATAAAAAAGCAATAATGTTTTTAACTTGGCCGTAAAAGTTATGACAAAACGACTGGTAGTGCCATCATCGGTGATGCGTGTCAATTTCCAAGTGTAACAAAAAACCAAGAGATACCCATGTCGGTGTAACTATCCTGCTCAAAAGCAAAATTTATTACTAGTGTAGTTGACAGACATGCAGTAGGATTCTTTCACGACTGAGAGTAACTTTAAGTTCTTTCTTTTTAGTTTATATAAAAGCTTTGTGTGTGTGTGTGTTGTGTGAAAACGGCTTTGCTCTCAATTGGCTCTCGGAGGCTTCGCCGTCCGAAAACAAATCGCAAAGAAAAGAACCTGCTATCCTCACACTAACAAATATACTATAGGCCCTAGTGGATGCCATCCAAATCTACGATGTCACAGCAAGTTGGTGGAGAAACTCCAAAATGGCATCACCATGTGCATTTTCCCATTGCATATTTTCCTGTTTTCCTGTGGCAATACAAAAAAAAATTGCTCATTTGTGTCTAATAAACAAAGCAGTAGCCCAAAATTTTGGGATGGTAACTTGTTTCTTTGGATATGAAGTAGCTCTCACAAAAGAATTTAGTATGTTACTGGTGGTGCCTTTGGAAATATTTCAGCCTGCCATGGTAGCTTAGTAGCTAAGGCGTTGCTCAGCTAAGCTCAGGTGTGCCAATTCAGTTCCTGCCATGACTGTGGAATTTGGATAGTGGTGCGATGTGAAACTTTACTTAAACTTAGGTGCCCAATGAAGAATGCCAGGTGGTAAGAATTACTATTCTGGAGTCCCCTCCTACAGTGCGACTCATATAAGTAATATATAGTGACAAATTAGCCAAACAAAAGTAAATAAGCGGACCTATCACCTGCAACAAAAGATGTTCATTTCACCCTGAAAGGGTAACTAAAAACCATTGCCATGCCAACATCTGGAGGTATCCCTCTTTTGTTTGTACACTTATTCATTTTAACAATCTGCCACAGGAAGTTCTCAAAAGTGCTAGTATGAAATCATTTGCTTAAACATGGCCAGCACTATTGTAGTGACATTTTATACTAATTTATTTGAGTTCATTAATTTAATTTAGCACATATTACAGCAAACCTTTGTTATAATGTCAATCAGATGGTAAAATTTTTTATAAGTGGAAATTTGTGCAGGCAACAACTCAATGAAAGCTTAAAAGGTCAAGCTTAGAGAAGGCCCGATGCCAAATTTTATGCTGAAACGTGTTCCTCGCATTGCCCTGAAATAACAAGAATTTTCAAAATTGGCGTAGGCAAACAGGAGTTCACCAATTTACAAATTCAAAATAAAAGCAGACGACAAATATTGACACCCCCTTCCCCATTTCAGTTACCCAGAGATGTGTTTGCTGCTTCCAATCAAAACACGGCTTACATAATGAAGTACCGGGCCCGTGCTGTTCATTGTGGCCTTCCTACCATGATGATTATCACGCTTTTAGGTGGCATCGTTGCGTTCAGCTACAGCAACCACTTGGGCTGCACATTGCTCCTTCTGTCAGTTGCACACAAAATTTAATTGCAATGTGTAAATTTATGCTGTTTAGTAGTTTTAGCATGCATAAAACGTTTTTGTTTACAAATTCATTACAGACCGTGCATTGTAAACATGTGTGACAAGTATTTTTATTCCTGAATGTTCACCAACTGGAACAAGCAATGCAACCAGCATAACAATGTCACATCCACTCACAATAACTGTTGGCATATGACTCTACAGTCGGCATGGAAGCCAATTTCAGGTACAAGTTCCACATCAAACAGACGTAAAATCAAAGCAATTGGCCCCTTATTAGGTGAAACAAATTTTTATTGACGTGTAAAAAAGATAGCCACGAACAATATGAACTACTTCTGGGTCTGTAGCTGCAATGAACCAGGTACAGCAAGGTTGGGCAATGCGAGTTCACCTGGACAATTCTAATCATGCTAAATGCCAATCCTGTCTAGCTTTCTTGATTGCCATACACAGTCACTGATCGCTGCTACGCAGTCTGAGCTTATGCAGACTGAGTCCGGCGCTGACGTCAGCCAAATCATGATGTGCAGAAGATCATGGTTGTCTTGTGCCTGAGCATTTAATCCGGATCCCCACTGATGGTGATTAAGAGTGCCTGTGCGACACCAGGTTAAGTCAAAGTTGCCTTCCACATTTTCACCAGTGATTCTCCGCTCTGCCTCACAGAGATAGCTGGAAGTCTGGTCATCATCGCCAGGTACCTCTTATTCACCTCCAGCACTTGTCAGCAAAAATTCCTTTCGAAAGTCCTACATTTTCACCCGGAGACTGGCCAAGCAATTTCTAACTGTTGGTCTCAAAAGCACATGCCTAATGAACACTTCAACAACGTGCAATCGCAACACACCAGTGGTAGCCCCGTACGGACCTGAACGTGCGCACAGTAGGCTCTCAGCCCAACTGAAGGGACAACAACAACTGAACATGGCTGTTGGTAAGCCTGCTGCACTGCTGATACATGCCAACGCATAGGAACTTAGGTTTCTTGAGCAACCTTCAGCTAGTGCTGGCGCAGTGCACACTGCATGGAGTAGTACGTTTGCCCATTCCGTCACGCACTATTTGTCACCATGCTCACTGCGCTCACCGGCTCTGCGCCTTGAAGTGGGTGCAGCAAGAAGGTAAAGTGGTTGAGACGACGCACATTTGCTGGCGAATTCTGTGAGGCGAAGTGGCAATGGGAAGGGTTGCCTCTGCGGCGCCACGCAGGCACGCCTTGCTAGTTCGCTCTAGGTGGAGCTAGCTATTGATGCACTTCAAGAAATGCAGACTAAAATGCGTGCATTTGGGTCAGAACCAGAAGAAATTTCGAATAAAGTGACAGTTTGAGCAACAGCGACTTCATTGTAATGAGGGACTACTGTACTTTCTGATCCCATACAAAAATGGCTCTTTCATTCCTGATTGAACTCGTCATTGGTTTGGTAACTGAAAATGCTTCGGTATAATAATGTTATACTGTACTATATGTTGTTAGTATTTTCGGTGACTTGGTGCAGCTTTTGTCTCCTAGCATAACCTAAGTCGTTATACTTGGAATTCATCATTTTATTTGTACGGTACCTGCATTTTACCCGTACTTGTTTTGTCAGCACTCGTTATATCATATAAGTGTTACGTGCTATTGCTGAAGCATTATAAACCTTTACTTTCACCCTATATGAAATTTTGACCATTGCTGTATGTGACTGAGCAGCATCACAGTCAGTTATACCTTTTTATGTTGTTCCTTCGCATGAATATTTTCTGTATTATTTCCTCTAGATTTGTGAAAAAAGGTGTGCAAATTACGCTAATCAATACGGCAATCTCCTCTGACTACAACATAGTCTATAGGCATGGCAAGAATCATCAGAACACAGATGAGTTCAAACAACTACCAGTGCCTAAAAGAGGCTGATGAACAATGGCCACTGCGCAGGGTAAAGTACTAAGCTTAAAGCTTTCACAATACAGTAGTAGAACCTCGTTCGTACGTTTTTGAAAAATAACGCTACACTGAACATATTATCCTGGAAAACGTCAAAACACAAGAAAAAATTGCGCAGTCTCACCGGGAAAGCATGCATTGATATTAATATTAAAGTATTTTATAATTTCACATAATTCAGGCAATAAAACATCATGAAACAGCAATAAACATGTGCTTATATTAGCTCTGATGGGTGTTGGAACACGCCCTGTCACGAGTGCGCGAGGATCTCGGGAGCGCTTGCTCCGATGGATTGAGAGAGAAAGCGACGAAGGCGTAAGGCGTTAACAGAAACAAAGATGTCACTTTATAAAACGAACATCAAGACATGAAAAGGCTGAAAAAACATCAACCCGCACACAAAAGAAAACTAAAAAAAAGCTAAGTGAACAACCTAAACAGCCTAACTACAGATCTTCCGCGTTGGGCGCAGTTCCAATGGGAGTCACTCAACCATGGGCCTGGCGTTTATCTCCGCGGTAAGCGGCCCGCCACTCAAACTGTAGTTGGACGCTCTTACATTGCATTCGGCGCGGTGTGGTTCAGAGTCGGTGCTCTCTCGGTGTGTCGTGTCCTCGTAGCTGTCGTCGACAGATGCTGCTAGTGGTGGCCGCCGCTCACGCAAGGTCCGTCCGTGTCCGCCGCCTTGCTTCTCATGTTTTGTGGCGAATCACCGGCTCCCTGTTAGGCCTAGAGTCGGCCTCTCCATATAAGTGATGCTCGGTCTCCAACAAAGACCTGGCCCTCGGCAGCGATTCTTCTGCTGGTCCCGTTCTGCCGGCGAAGGTGGAGCGCTGCGGGTACACCGAGAACTGCTACAGTTCAGCCGCTGCCACTCCGAAGTCCGTGCTCGATCGTAAGCCAGATCGACGTCCCTCCGGAGCCCGGCGCCCTCATCTCCTTGTCACCAGTCCGTAGCTGGCAAGACACCCTTCTTTGATCGGTGCCACGCAGAGAATGCCAGCTCAAGCTCTTCCATCACCGATCGCTGCTCGGCTCGCGTGCCGCGAGCCCGCTCTCAACAAATTGTGGGCATCGACGTGTCCACGGCACGTGCCTTCCCGCGCCACTTCGCCGATCTCTCCGTTTGGCCTAGTGGCCTGTGTTTTTGGCCCCTTTACCAGGGGTGGAAGCGGGCTTGAGTGTTTTGGAGCAGCTCAGGGAGCAGGAATAATGCTGTTTTGGAGCAGCTTTGGAGCACCAAAATGTGTGTTTTGGAGCAATGCAAGTTAGTTTTGGAGCAGAATTCTAGGGTCAAACATTATTGTCGTTTAATGCTTTTTTTTATTTCTGGTAAACACAAAAATTTTAGAAAACATTCAATACCGACAAACCAACCACACTTAACACAAATAATATATATATCTATGTATATATATATATATATATATATATATATATATATATATATACACGCGCGCGCGTACGTGTTATTAAAACATCACAGCTGTGATAGAGCAATGACTAAGGAAAACGAGATAAGTGATGTTTTGAATAGCTGCACTTGACTAGGCTGACACATGAAAAACGTTCATGGTAATAAAGCGCACCGTCGCTGACATGAACAACTGAAGACTAGAAATCAATAAATATTGGTTGCTTTCATGCTAAACTCCATGAGGCTCTTATAAAAAACGCTCAAAAAAGGTTATTGTCCCATCATTAAAACGACACAGCCGACATTACAACAGAGAGGAAAACAGAGATCCTTCGTTGCTAAACCTGACTACACTTCAGAGAAATTTTTTTAAATGCTCACATTGGCAAAACATAACTGCTCTCACGTACAAATGACAAGACGAAGCTATTCTGAAACATTCACTTCTTAAGCATCTAGCGAGCCTAGCCTACTTCGACTTCAGAGCTTCAAGAGCTGCGTCCACCGCTTGTATGCGTTCAAGGACTGACGGAAGTTTGGAGTTCACATCAGTCAGCAGCACGTTTCCAGTCTCAACTTTTTGCATGTCTTTCGATGACACACCCAAGTTGATAAGGTCTTGTGCACTGGCCAAGAGTGACTTAAGAGAGGTTAGACGAGCTTGCAAACCAGTTTTTTCTTCCTTAAGCTTTTTCACCTCGCAGTCCTTTGCCAATGGCTCCTCACTTTTTCTCTTGCGCGATGCTGAGGCTTCCTCCCTTTGCACGCGCTCGCGATAAGCTCGGTACGATTTCCCAACTGATCTGAGCAGCTCCTTCGTTAGTGGCACCTTCGTAGCGTCACCGCCATAACGCTTTAGAAAAGCTTTTGTCTGACGAAAGCTGGTCACACTTGTTATTGACAAAGAAGCTCGGTGATGCAGGGCTTGCTTGTTTTCACTAAATCCCCTTTCACAGTCCGCATTTCCATGCGGGAGACACAGAACTGCCTTTGCAAGTTTCGCAAGTTTTGGATATTTGGGCTCACCATTCGGCATTTTCACCAGGAACACATTTGCCCAATGCGGGATTACATCGTCAGAAATTTCCCAGTCTGCTGTTTCGCAGACGAGGGATAGCCACTCATCCGTCAGCGTTGATACTTCGTTCGGAGGAATGACTTGCGGCAAAGCATTTGCAATAAAACGCACAGACTTCGTGTAAGAATCTCCTGTAGCACCAGGCTTTAAGAATCTCATATGGAATAGCACTCTGTTGTCAAGAGGTAACCTTGAGACGAGATACTTTGTGCAGGTGATGTAAAAAGCTCTGGCCTTGACGTGGAAGGCCTTTTTCTGGGTAGGAGTCCACAGCTCCATTTCTTTCTCAGTGTCAGAGCCAAGCTCAGGCTTTGCCTTCCAGTTGGCCGGTAATTCGACATTCGTGTCTTTTAACTGGAAGCCTGTTGCATCCTTGAAAGCTTCTTGCCGCAAGAACCTGCCCATCACCAGCTTCACAATGGCCACCATTTCCTCGTAAAAGACATGAATGAGAGGCTTCTTGCTCTGAAACAGCGTCTGAAATCTGTCGAAGAGTTGAGCGGCATTCTTAAGAAAAAGAAGTCTCGCTCGGAGCGTGTGGTCAGCAAATGCAGCTGTCAGGCGATTGTGCCTCACATATGATGTTTTTGGCTCACCACTCTTGGAAAAAAAAGCCTTCAAGGCATCGTACAACTCAAGCACACGCTGTATACTTGGCAGTAGTGTCAGCCACCGACTGCTTACGTGACGCAAGAACTCCAGCTGTGGCAAACCGAGCTTCTGCTGCAGATCTTCGATGTCTGCATGTCTCGTGGCACATTTGAAGTACTGGTGGATATCAGTAACAATACTATCAACTTCCTGGCAAAACGTGTCAAGAGCAGCAGCAAATGCGTTATGAACTTTATGTAGTCCGCATTCCCCAATGTCAATCATATTAGGGCTCAGCTCTGCTTTTATTTTGCGCTTCAGGCATTTCATCACATTGGGGCCGTCAGAGAAAAAGCACACCATGTTATTCTTGGGTAGCTCACTAAGCGAGTCGCTGACACAGGAAAAGAGCTCATCTGCAGTAGCGTGGCCCATGTGAAATGACTGAAGGTGCTCAACGACAACATCTTGTGCCTTTACAGAGAAGTACCGAACGAGGACGTCCAGCTGCTGCACCTTCATCTCGGGCACTGGCGTCTCGTCTATCATTACAGTGTAGAACACCCCAGGTTCTGCAAGTTCTTCTACTACTTTCCCTTTGAAGTATGGTCCGAGGCCGTCAGAGATTATGTAAGAAACTTTCTTGCGCCCACATTGGAAGGCCTTGGCTATCTGTGAATCTGGGAACATATGGGGGTATATAGCTGTTGCGACATCTGCCAAAGTGTAAGGGAGTGAGTTGGCTACAACAGTAAGAGCAAAAAGCGCTTCAGCTTTCGCGACACTTTCTTGCAAGGACGTTGTTGGCGCATTCCTGCTGAAGTCTAGGGTGCTTTGGGTGCAGCGGCTCTTGGTAAGGACTCCATCTTTGTCTCGATGTTTTCTTGCATTTTCCACATGCTTAGCAGAAGTGGCATGGCGCATCACTGCTGAGCTTCCATGATGTGTACAGCTCACTGTAACGTTACACAGCACACAGAAGCCATCACTGTCATTTCCACTTGGACGACACCAAAGAGATATGAAATCTCCATTGCCATCTTTCTTAGTCAAGATGTCGGGATTAAATTTGGTGCATCGCTCTGAAAAAAAAAAAGTGACCATAAAAACTGCTGTCCGCAAAAGAAATTTCAAAGATTAAATCGAAGACCTGCGCTAAACTGAATGAATCTGCATAGTTTCCTGCACAGAACATTTTGCTACACTGAAAAATCGCTAAGTCCACCTGCTAAGAACAGGCCCATGTACTATGCACCACACCGCTAAACTATATAAACTACATTATAATATATCCGAGTCACGGACACCGCCACATATGGGACTAAAGCGTAGTACACTGAACCAGTGACCACGTAATCCAGATTTTCTCTTTGTAAAAAAAAAAAAAGCTCACCGCAAAACTATGTTTATCCGGATAACGAATGCACCAGTGTTTATTAAAACTTTTTTGCCCTCACGTACATAGCGCGCTTACCGGAGAAGGAAAAAAAAGGGGGGGAGGGGGGGAGGAGGGGTGCTTGCATCACGCCGCAGCGCTGCGTGCGGCGAAGCTGCACTTTGAGGCAAAGTGCGCGAATTAAAGTGGAACCGCATGGCGCGTTTTTCGCTCGCGAAAAACACATGCGAAGAAGCCCGCGTTGCCGCGGAGGCAGGTGGACCCACACGGAAAGAAAGCAGCGGCGTTTGCCATGTTCCTACATTTTCGTCAAAAGCCTACGCCGGCTTCAAAAAGTTCCTTCGAAATGCGCGGAGGTCAGCGCCGTCTGGAGGCATTGGAAGAAACCAAACAAACACGCGTCTGCACCCTAAACTCCGCTTGTCGGACGAGCGGGCGACACGCTGCGCGAGGCGTTTTCTTTTCTACTTCGAGTAGGAAGATGCGGCGGCACGATTTTGAGATTGCGTTCGTCAAAATGACGCGCGCGCCTCTCCGACCACGCGTCAGTCCCGCATGAAATCAGGGCATTCGGGGCGCAACGGCGCGATTTCGCGAAGGCGTTCGTCAAAAAACACTCACGTCCCTCCAAACGCGTGTAAATCGCGCCAGAAAGTGCGCCATGCGGCTCCACCTTCTCCCTTTAAGTTCCCTTCCAAGATCTGTCTATTATTGGTGTCGGTTATATGCACACAAATATGGTACTTGAGGTGCGATGATACTAGATGTCGCAAGCGCACAATTTGTACCCCATGGTTCTGTTTTCGTACTACCTCACATTCGGCTTTTGAGTAATAAGCGTTCTAAGTGTCTATTTTGTTCTTTTTTGTATATTTCTTCACTCGCCACCTCATGTACCAAACCACACACAGCAACGGCGGCGAGCGGCATGTCATGTTGTGCTGCGTATGGTACGAGCTACAGCGTACTCGACCACGAGGTGAGCGCAGGTTCTGACGAGCCAAAATCGAACAACGCGACCGAGTGCACTGGCGAGACTAAGCTCATCGCTGCACGAGCGCGTTTACATGCTGCATCTATAACATCTAAGGGCTTGTGTGCAATGCAAAATGTTCTGCACATGGAGAGGCACGCTCTCACTAGAGTTTCGGAAATGGTCCAACGGACTTACACAAACCGAAGCCCTGCGAGTGGTTTCGCGGTTGGCTTCATTGACCGCAAATGGATAAAACAAATTCTTCTTTCTCATGCAGACGTATGACACAAAATCCATATTACACACTCAGCAATACAGCGTTTTCCTTTATGCAAAGTTTCTAAATAATGGTCGTGCATTTACATCCGTGGCAGCTGCTCGCACTATCCTCATGGCTTCACATCAAATTAATATTCGCAGTAAATAGAACCTTTTCGACAATATGAAGCGTCGACGCACTTACTTTTATTCATGTTCGCAATCCCAGGCCACGATGACAGCAACCGCCTCGTGCGCGCAGTGCGCCAAAAAACTCCGTTGCCGCCGGCGTCACAATCGAAATATGGCCGCACAACTGACTTTTTTGCGCCTTCCACAACGTCACGAGAGCGCGCCAAGCGATGTGATGATGATATAAGCTCGCATAGGCGCGACACCACAAGGATGACAGCGGCTCATGAAGGCACAAAACGTAACCTCTGTGATCGGTTCCGGCAGCGCACCGGAGCCCATCGCGGAGGCCGTGCACCAAAGACCACTTGGGAGCAGTTTCGGCGCAATAATGCGTTTTGGAGCAGGATGGCGCAGCAGAAGCGGATTGGCGCAGCGTGGCGCAAATGGCGCAGCACTTCCACCCCTGCTTTACTCATGACAATGGCCCCCCTTTTAAGAGTTTTTTCTTAAAAACTGCTTCCTCCTCCTCTCCTGACTTTTTGCCAACTTGCCAAATCTTCTTTCTTTGTAAATAAACTTATGATGCCTTGGATTTTGGGCCCACTGCACCTCGTTCACTGACCGTCACTGATGCACCATAATCATGTTACACCAACACACTTTCGCGCACATTTTGGTCATACCACACAACACTAACATGTAATCACTCCACACAATGTTCGCATACCATAGAATCCAATGTACGTTCAGTTCACACTTGCGTCCGCTTAAGAATATACAATACACTACATCTGTATGTAGCTATATCCATACACTAAATCCCTACCCACACACAACACATAACTATAGGCTTCACCACAATAACACTCTTGGCTCTGCGGACATACCACATAGCAATCCTATTTACATCAGTGACAAACAACACCAATAGAATTTTCTATCTCGCTAGCGTTCTTGTTCATGCGGATTTCCTCCTCACTACCTTGCCCTTTTGCTCTTTATTTTTCTCACTGCTCTATCCGCTTTTGCTTTTCTGTCTTTCTCCGCTACCCCTATACACAAGCTTAACAACGACATTCATCCCTTTCCCGTTACACCTCTAAACCTCTACAGGCTGTCTGTGCCCTTTCAAAGGCTTCCATGTTCCTTTCCTTTCAACAACCTATAACACCTTGTGCTTCATTTTTCTTTTTTCCTTACTCCTATGTCATCTTTTGCTGTTGATCCTTTCTCTTTAAACTATTAACTGCTCTGTCCTGCACTTTCTCTTGTCTACCAATTATACAGTACTTGGTGTGATAATTTCTCTATGCGCTCTTTTTTTCCGTCCATATGTCATTCCCTTGGGCGTGTTCCTATATTTGTTTCCTTTCAAGAGTCATCCATTCATAAACCCATTCTTTTCTTCAGTGGCCATAAAAAGAATCTTTCCGCCTTAATTGTGAGCTCTCCCTCAATCAGTAATCCGCACAAAACTTTCGTGCGTCTCTTTATTCGTGCATGCGCTCTCAAGCGCTCACAACCACCCCTGTGTTTGTCCCCTCTGCCAAATTTTTTCAAGCGTTTCTGCACTTTGCACTTTGGACGCCTCTTCCGAAAAACCTCTCTCGTGCGTCCCGACCATAAAGCCCACCTTTGCAAACACCTGATGCAGCCGTTTCGTTTCACACGCGCCTTCAAAACATTCTCTCTCGCGCGTCGACCTCCTGCACATGGTCGCAAGCAATTAGCCATCCCGCGGCGTTTCCTCATTCTGGCGCTCATGAAACGCCTCTCCGACACTATCACTCCCTTGTGTTTACGCTTCAACCGCCTCTTGCAACCGACTTTTGCACGGCGTCTACTTGATCCCTGCTCGGTTGCCTTGCCTCATTCTCTCACTTTTCGATTCTTTCGAACTCGCGTTCTTTGACACGTCTTAGTGTTAAGTCCTCCTTTCAGGACTCTCTCGACTTCCTTCTTATCGTATACGCCCTCTTGCTTGTCAAGCACTAAGGCCCTTCCATCTTTGCCACTACGATCGCGGACTTCACTTTCACGGTGCTCGCTCTCGAGAACGGCACAATTGTCAAGTGGATCGTGACTCGATGTCACGTCCTTCACTGCGGGGCACGCATCGGTGTAGACCACGTTAAAACTCAGTTTGCAGCAACCTGCAATACATATTCCGTCGAGTACGTGCTCGCAGCAGCCTGCAATGCACTCTTGATTCTCTTGCACCGGGTGCAATTTCTCCTCCCCAGATGAGCTCCCCAAGAGCTCTTGGGCGCCTACGCCCGCATCATCAATATCCGACTCCAAATCCGCTAGCCTTGCGGTAAGTGCGTCGCACTTCTCTGACCCTACTGAGACGATCTCCTGACTCGCCTGAATTTCCGGAAGTTCGATAACTTCCGCCTCAAGTTCACAAATTTCAAATGATTGCACTACTGGCAAATAGGTTCACAAATTTCAACTGATTGAACTACTGGCAAATTTGCACATGATGTCTCCTCCCTTTTCCTGTACTTCAGCTTCCCTTCGGCCTCAGCTATCTCAGCTATATCTGTTGTTTTAGTAGAGCTACGGTTCATTCATGCTCTAGTTCGCGCTCCCATTGAAATTGGAGCTGGTATTCTTCAAAAAATCTTAATGCGTCTTTGCCACGTAAGTTCCTGCTCTTCGCTATCGCTGCCAACCGCTCCCAATCCATCTTCGCAACCCCCGACGATCTTTCGTGACTGGGCCTGGAGATGTTAAATCCTGGCAAAGGCTCGCCAATTGTTGCCACGTGTGTGTGGGAGGATCTCGGGAGCGCTTGCTCCGATGGATTGAGAGAGAGTGAGGGACAGAGGTGTAAGGCGTTAACAAAGACAAAAGACGTTGCTTTATGCACGGGAACACTTAAACACGAAAAACATGTACAACACCAATTTGTACACAAAAGAAAACTAAAGAAGAAACTAAGTTAACATCCTAAACCACCTAACTACAGATCCTCCGCGTTGGGCGCAGTTCCAACGGGAGTCACTCAACCCTGGGCCTCGCGTTTATGTCCGCGGTAAGCGGCCCGCCGCTCAAACTGTAGTTGGACGCTCTTACATTGCATTCGGCGCGGTGCGGTTCGGAGTCAGTGCTCTCTCGGTGTGTCGTGTCCTCGTAGCCATCGTCGACAGATGCTGCTAGTGGTGGCCGCCGCTCACGCAAGGTCCGTCCTTGTCCGCTGCCTTGCTTCTCATGTGACGTGGCGAATCACCGGCTCCCTGTTAGGCCTAGAGTCGGCCTCTCCATATAAGTGATGCTCGGTCTCCAACAAAAACCAGGCCCTCAGCAGCGATTCTTCTGCTGGTCGTCCCGTTCTGCCGGCGAAGGTGGAGCGCTGTGGGTACACCGGGAACTGCTACAGTTCAGCTGCTGCCACTCCGAAGTCCGTGCTCGATCGTAAGCCAGATCGACGGCCCCCCGGAGCCCGGCGCCCTCGTCTCCTTGTCACCAGTCCGTAGCTGGCAGGACACCCTTCGTCGACCGGTGCCATGCAGAGAATGCCAGCTCAACCTCTTCCATCACCGATCGCTGCTCGGGTCGCATGCCGTGAGCCCGCTCTCAACCAATTGTGGGTATCGACGTGTCCACGGCGCGTGCCTTCCCGTGCCACTTCTCCGATCTCTCCGTTTGGCCTAGTGGCCTGTGTTTTTGGGCCCCTTTACTCATGACACGCCCGAAGGCACGGCAGTGACCGCGAACACTAGCCGTCACTGCTGAAAGTGTCGGGAATGGAACGCACGTGCATTGTCAATTGCTTCAGTGTTTAAACTACTCCGCATCTTCAGAAAAATTATTTAACATGTAACAAAATGCGTGCGTTCACGTCATTTTCTCAGCCTGCCCAAACCACGTGCACTCTGGTACATAAGTCGTGCACACCAAGAGCGCTAACCTTGCATCAACAGGTCACATGAATGGGGATATCAAGTGCGTCGCATGGCCCAAGCCAAGGTCGTTGGACAAGCACATCATGTGCATGTTGACCGTCAGAGCTATCAGCTTAGTCTCTAGACGCTACGAAACATTCAGCCGATTTTTTGTTGTCTCTCTCTCTCGTCGCCCCTTTTTTCAACCTGCGCTTCCTCGACGCCACCACCGCAACTTACCAGCTGACAGACAAACATACAATCTATCAGCAGTTCCCGGCTGTTGAAGTGGCGCGTGAGTGCAGCACGCGCCGAATGCGACCCCCGGTTTTGTTCGACGACAGAACCGGCTGAAGCACGCGTAATGTACGCTTGCCAGCACGAGGTTACACTTGTCATGCGACTACTCAGTACAGGATTACATGACGCAATGCGTTGACAACTTGTCTGGTTTGACGCGATGGGATCACCAGCGCGATCTAATCACTGGCGATATAACCTTGCGATACACCGTGTCTGCTCGCTCTCTGTGAAAAGCACAGGATGCACTCCATATTCCGTATGTATTATCGGTTTTTGAACTTGCTTATTTTGGTTTTTAAGTAATGACTGTCGTCTCGTATATTGATAACTTACAATCAGAAATGGCAGGTTCGACGATGTTTTCGAAGCAGTATTGGGAGAATTCCACTGGCAGTGTTTGTGCACTAGCTATCTAAATGTGCCAGACATTTTTATTTCCGCTTTTTGGGCATGGTCATCGAAGGTGAGGTCAGCAGAAACGTGCAGTCGAAACTTTCAGATTTCAAACGTTATCAAGATGGCGGCGCTTGGTGGGGGAAAAGACGAGGGATGACCTGCATAAACACCCGTTTGTGCTCGCGGATCGGTGCTACTGAAAGAAATGTTGGCGTGTCTTGGTTATCAGCCATTAAAAGTGCGCTCTACGTATGCTTCCTACAGCTACAGCATGCATGCTGTTAAAGCTGCCTTGATCGCGAGTGTCAGTGGCGATACCAATGAACGCTGTGTGTTACGTCTAGCTAGGTGATATGCTTGTATCGGAAGAGAGCACACTGGCGTTTTCTTGTGACACGGTCAGGCGAATACTGCAGTGTAGCCACCGCGGTGGGCCGCTACTGCTCTTGATCACGTGAGCTTCCTGACTTCTTGGTTGCATGTGGGCTCTAGAGGCCAGAAAACCTATCATCCGATCGTAGTTGGACTGGTGGAATTTTGGTGCTGAATAATAGTATTTTGTGGGAACGCATTAACCGGAAGGAAGCATAACTCTATGAGAAAAGTTCGTGTTTTCATGATCGCAAACGTTGGAACCGAGAAATTGTATCCACCAGAAATGTATCAGCGAGGTTCTACTGTACCACGAGTTACAGCTGAAATCATGCCATGACATGACAAAACAACTCAATACAAAAAGCTTTACAACATAGTTCTGGATGGCACAGGGGACCAACTCACTGGAAATGAGTCGTGGTTTCATCATCCAGAATTTTTAACCTTCTATATTGCCTATTTGGGTGTGAAGACTGCTGTGTTATATTGACGCTTGTTACATTGAGGTTAAACTGTGTTAGAGTTGGTAGTGCAAGTTATCAGTAACTGAATAATACTTTTGGTAAACATAACAAATGCACCAGCTATGCAAGGCTTCTCATAAGCGACTGCCAGGCAACTGTGCAATGTACACACTATAAATTGTGCTTCAGCACTATGGCAGAATTACAACAAACCATGCACCTGTAAAGACTTTCCATGAATAATGTCCAGTGGATCAAGGACATTGCCAAGAGACTTTGACATCTTACGCCCTTCCGAGTCTCGGATCATGCCATGTAGCAGCACCTGTGGAAAATAGAGAAAATGAACAATGAGCTGTCAATTTAAATTAAACCATGCAAAAATGCAAATTTTGCATGTAGCCACTTCTCCCCTAAAATCAACAAATTTTACTGGTTGAAAATTTATTAATAAGCTTTCTTGACATGAAGTGAAGACTGAAATCATACAACAATAGAGCAGATGAGAAGCTCTGAATACTTTCCAAGCTCTGTTGCACCTGCAGATGTGGACTCCTGGCATGGATACTAAAAACAGGTGCCTATGCCAGAGGAGCAAAAGCTTTCCATGTATATAACTTGACAAACTTTAGAGCAAACAAGTTCAATCCAAACCATTTCAAAGGGACTCTGAAAAAATTTGTCATGAGGCTGACATGTTACAACAGGTGCAGTGCTTTGAAAGATGTACCATATTAACTTAATGGTTGTACTTTTTTTTTGTCTCGAAAAAGTAATGTTTGCCTGGGTGTGCAATCGTTACACAAGCCAGAAAGAGCAATGATGGACACACTGATGTCCATTATTACTCTTTTTTAGAACTTCAAACATGTAAACAAGATGGCACTGTGGCCCAAGTTACCACAACACAGCCACACTGGCAATTAAACTTAGCAGAACTGAAAGATTATCCTGCATGGGCACTGTCTGACACCTTAGCACCTGATGACGAGTGGGTTTTAATGGCGCAAGGGCCAGGCTTGGCCAAAGAGCGCCATTTCAATGATCCCGTATGACAACCGAGTTAAAAGCATTCGATGCTATGGTGTTATGGGGCTGTAAAGTGGCCTAAAATTAAATCTCTGTAAAGAAGCATAAAAAGGTACATGCTATAAAATTATGGCGGTGATACGCATGATGGTCTACGGTGATAAAATGTGAGCATAAAATTACCGCAAATGCCTGCACAAGGCCTTTGCGCCCAAAGGCTGGGAGGCAAATGCTTTCGGTTAAAATTACTAACGCAGCAACGTCCTCTGGCAGGAGGCTGTGCTACAGATGTCCGGGGTATATAACATAAAAACTGTGAATGTCTCTTAAAAATGATAACGCTTCCTGTTTAAAAATAGATTCCCTGCTAAGGAACATCAATTGGTGTAATGGCAGCCGCTGTCCGTATGGCAAGGGAAAATGTGTTTTCCTAGGCACTCTAGTTGGGTACACTGCAGGAGGACATGGAGCACACTTAATGGTTCACCACATTTTTTGCACATCGGTGGATCGCCGCCTGACAGGTGTGTGTGTGTGTACTGTATGTGTGTCCTATTCTCAGTCTGCAGAGTGTGACTTGTGTACGACGTATATTAGAGACTGGCAGTCATTTACCTATATGGGGCTTGATAACAAGCAGTTTATTTTCCGTTTCCCTGTCCCATAAGTGCTGCCAGTAAGCCCTCACTTTTTTCCTTCAGGTCCATTGCAGGGACACCTCGGGAGTAGTTGCCTGCTTTTGCATGGACAGATGTTGCTAGCCTATCGGCCAACTCATTCCATTTATTCTCGCGGTGCCCTGGCACCTAGCAGAGCACCACTTGTTTCGTTGTATATGCCGTACACAGACTTGTATACAGAGACATAACTGCAGGATTTTTGTACCCATTTAAAGTTTTCACAGCCTTCACAACACCCAAAGAATCTGTATATACAACTGCCCTTAGTATATTTGACCATGTAATATGTTTAACCGCTGCCAGTATAGCATATGCCTCTGCTGTAAAAATAATGGTATTAAGGTGCAGAATGCCAGCATCGGAAAAAGATGGGCCGATCGCAGCGTACGACACCCCAACATCAGTTTTTGAGGCATCCATATCGAATTCGGGACAACAGTACTTATGCTGTAATTCAAGAAAGTGCATGCAGATGTGTGCAACTGGTGCGTGCTTTGTAACGTCTACAAAAGACACATCACAGTCAATGAGTTGCCAACGCCATGGAGGGAGCTGTGCAGGAAAAGGCATGACATCATGTTCACAAAGCGACACATCCATTTCTTCAGCAAGCCTCCTTACTCGCATTGAGTAGGGCTCTCTAACTGTAAGACGGTTGTGAAAGATTTGGGAACTGGACAGATCATTTACACTGTTGTATGCAGGGTGCGTGTTGTTTGAGTTTATTTCAGGAAAGTACACAAATGATAGGTACGTTCTCTGCATGTGGAGTGACCATTCGTTTGAGTCTACGCAGAGGCTTTCTACGGTGCTTGTATGGAAGGCACCCATTGAAAGGCGAATGCCTCAATGGTAGACGGGGTCCAATATCTTCAGGGCACTTTGTGTCGCGGACTGATAGACGGTGGCCCCATAATCTAAACGTGAGTTTATCAGGCTCTTGTACAGATTTAAAACACAGTCTGTGTCACTCCCCCAAGTAGTTCATGACAGTACCTTCAAGATGTTCATTGCTTTCATGCACTTATTTCTCAAATATTTAAGGTGCGGCACAAATGTCAGTTTCCTATCAAAAATTATGCCGAGAAATTTCTGTTTCGTCTTTACAGCCAAGCACACACCTTGCAGCTCTATGTGGGGGTCAGGAGACAAACCCCTTCTTTTCCAGAAAAGGACACATATGCTCTTTTGCGGGTTCAGCCTGAAACCATTTTCATCTGCACATTAAGATACCTTGTTAACGGCCAGCTGGACCTGCCGCTTGCAGACTGCAAGATTGCAAGAGGTAAAACCCATCTGCACATCAACGTGCATTGAGCAAAACATTTCTGAGGAATAGACCGATGCAGACAATTCATTTTTACGATAAAAAGAGTGCAACTGAGCACACCACTTTGTGGCACCGCAGTTTCCTGCACAAATGGTCTTGATAGAGCATCGGCCATGCGCACACAGAATGTGCGGTTGGACAAAAAGCTTTCTATAACATTTAACACGTTACCGCATATACCAAAATGTGATAGGTCCCTAAGTATTCCAAACCGCCACATGGTGTCATACGCTTTTTCCATATTAAGGAATACGGAGAGGAAAAAAAATTGGGGGACCCTTAAGCTTTGCCTTTAAGAGTTGAATGCGATAGCGAAATCTGGCCCCTAGTGTGCACTTCAACCACTCAGTGCATACTTATTAATGTGTGTTGTTACACACACACACACACACGTGCGCCATGTATCTATAGTAATGGTAGAGGTTTTCAATCTATTTAACAGCACTTTTATATCAACTTCATCAAAATAATGTACAGTGATCTAGTAACATGGTCCTGTATTATGAACTGCATGTAGGTGTGACACTTTCATTCATAAATGGTCCCATTCTGTCGTCCTTCTTGCGTTAACTACCTGGCAGCTGTTTGATTTGTTCTTCTGGATACCTCTTCCGGCCAACTGCAACAAGCATCGCCTTATGGTCGGTGAAATGGCAAACAGGACGTTGTCTAATAATATTTGCTGTTTGCTTGATATGATATGTTCCCTGTCCTAGAACGGCGGAACCATATAGGCTCTGCCGTAGATGCATGGCCTCCGAGATGGCGGGCGCGCCCGCCGTCTCGGAGGCCATGGTAGTCGAGATGTTTTTCACAATGTCTCACAGATGGCAGAACATTATCTAATGTTTGCTTGATATGTTCAGTGAAGTTTAGTCTTCCTACAAATCGCTGAATGAGCCTACAAATCGCCGAATGGGCTCATTTTCGTCGTGACACCTGCCGAACAAAATGCGTTAAGGAGACTCCTTCCACTACATGACATTTATGTAGTGTTTTTTTTCTGAAGCAGTTGCAAGTAACATCGTGGCTTTGTGGTAGGACACCTGCTTGCCATGCAAACGGCCTGGGTTCGATCCTCAGTGGGACTGAAAATTTTTATTCTGTATTTTATTTGCATCTTTCTCGATTTTTCGGTCACGGACGATTATTCGCTCGCAAGCGACACCGACACCGACGGTGGAATTTCTGCGAAACGAGCTCTCTAACGCTATCGCATTAAAACTGTCTGAGGGCAAAAGCCTCATGAATTTGTGCCTCAATACATATGAGATGGTCAGTAGTGGATCGACCCTCTCTAAACCCACATTGGTATGGATCAAGCAGTTTGTTTGATTCGAGGTAGTATACGAGTCGGCGACCTATCATTTTTTCGAAGAGCTTGCACATGCAGCTTATGAGTGCTATAGGTCGATAGCTCAAGACAGATGATAGATCCTTGCCTTCATTGAGGATAGGGACTATGATTGCTTCTTTTTATGCAGTCGGGATCTGACCTGAGGACCACAGTGCATTGTAGAGGGAGAGCAGGGTTTTCATTGCTTCAGGGGGTAAATGTGTCAGCATTACGCATATTATTCGGTCAGAACCTGGGGAAGACTTGTTGCAAATGTTCAGCGATGCCTGTAACTCGGCTAAAGTAAACAGTTTGCTGTATTCCTCATCCCAGGTGTGTTTCCCCTGTAATTTCTGACATTCTATTGTTGCTTTGTGTCTTTGAAAGGTTTCGGAATAATGGAGAGAACATGACACGTGTTCAAAATGTGCACCAAGGTAATTCGCCTGATCTTCTAGGCTCTCTCCCAGTGTGCTGACTAAAGGAAGACAATGTGTTTCGCAGCCCTATTCACCCTATTCCAGACGTTGGACTCGTCTCTATATGAATTGATGCCTGATAAAAACCTGTCAGCTCTCTCTCCTGGCGAGACGGTGTGCTCTACGGCCTGCGGACTTCACCCTCTTAAAATGAACAAGATTCTCCGCCGCGGGAAAATCATGCAGCATACCCCACGCTTTGCTTTGTTTTTTTGCGAGCATCCCTACATTTGTTGTTCCACCATGGGACACGACGTTTGTGTGCCCTTCCATTTACATCAGACATACATTTAGAGGGCGCGTCAACTAAGAAAGTGGTTAAATATGCGACAGCAGCGTCACCTTCTAGGGAGGACATGTCCGCCCAAGAGATACAACAGGTAAGCTTTTGGAATTTCTCCCAGTCGGCAGTTTCTCCCCTCCACCGGGGAGCCTGTGGCAGGGATCTCTTATTTTGCGTCGTTCTGAAAGTTATGGGGAAATGGTCGCTCCAATATGGGTTCTTGATTAGTTCCCATTTGAATTCTGTGAAAGTGGATGGGGAGATTATGGTAAGATAAATAGAAGAGTAGGTTTTGTTAGCGAGACTATAGTAGGTTTGTTGTTGTTTTGTGGGGTTTTACGTCCCAAAAGCAGTTCTGATTATGAGAGACGCCATAGTGGAGGGCTCCGGAAATTTCGACCACCTGGGGTTCTTTAACGTGCACTGACATCGCACAGCACACGGGCCTCAACATTTCGCCTCCATCGAAATGCAGCCGCCGCGGCCGGGATTCGATCCCGCGACCCTCGGATCAGCAGCCGAGTACCTTAGCCAGTAGACCACCGTGGCGGGGCGAGACTATAGTAGGTGGGCTCCTTCGTGTTCCTGAGACATGCACCAGATGAGAAAAGAAACTGCTCAATGAAGCGGCCTCGCGCATCAATGCGGGTATCGCCCAACAAGCTGCTGTGTGCATTGAAATCGCCTAGAATGATGTAAGGTTCTGGCAATTCATCAACAAAAGACTGAAATTCGTGCTTGTTTAAGTTGTAATGGGGGAGTATGTACAGTGAACAAATGGTGATAAGTCTTTCAAGAACAACGCGAACTGCCACTGCTTCCAGGGCCGTTTGTAGGTGTAACGACTTGCATGCTAGGCTCTTGTCAACTATAATCGCAACACCTCCTGATGATGCGACAGCATCACTGCGGTCGTTCCAAAACGTTACATATTGGCGCAGAAAGTTCATGTGTTTATAGTTTAAGTGTGTTTCCTGTACACACAGCAACATTGGATTATGTTTACATAAAAGTTCTTGAACGTCACTGAGGTTTCTGAGAAGCCCTCTGACGTTCCGTTGTATAACCTGTGTTTCCATTTTGATTGAAAATTAGTGCTGTGTGTACAGAAACCAGAAAGTGCTACCTTTATTTATTCTTTATTCTTTATTCATGAGATACCCCGCAGCGCCCGAAGGCGTTATAGCGGGGGGGGGGGGGGTTACATCAATAAATGACGTACATCTTCGTTCGCCCACATAATACAACTTTGTACATACATCAATAACTGAAATACATCTTTGTTCACACACATAATACAATTTTGCTCACACATAAATACATCTTCGTTCAGGTTACAACACGGGATTATAGCATTGAATAGAATACATCTTCGTTCACACTATGTACTTGCTTTTCAGTTAGCTTATTCCACTGTTTAATTGTTTGGGGAAAAAATGAATTGGTATACATGTTCGTTTTAGCTTGGTATTCCAGGATTTTGCAACTATGATCAAAACGTTTTGATATGTAATGAGGTTTGTGTAGGTAAGTTTCTCGGTTAATTCCAGTTTTGTTATTGTAAATCAAATAAAGAAACTTCAATCTCTGTTTACGGCGACGGTCAGAAAGACACTCCCATCCTAGTTCAGCCTTCATTGTAGTGCAGCTCTCCCTCCTTCCGTACCGTCCCAATACGAATCTGGCTGCGCGATTTTGAATTTGTTCAAGAGCAGCAATGAAGGTTACCTCGGCGGGGTCCCACACGACACAACCATATTCCAAGATAGGTCTGATACAAGTAGTGTATGCCATGCGTTTTAAATTCACATGTGAACATCGCAGATTTCTTTGAATAAAATTTAAAGCCTTACCAGCTTTCGCTATGAGAGTGTCCACCTGAGGCCTCCATGAACATTCAGATGATAGCAGCACACCTAGATACTTATATGTGCTATCTTGTTTTAACTGTACATTGTTCAGGTGGTACCGTGACTGAAATGGTTTCATCTTTTTAGTAAATGATATATGTACACACTTTGTTATATTCAAATTCATTTTCCATTTGGTACACCAGCTATGAATGAGTGATAAGTCCTTCTGAAGTTCTGATGCATCATTGGGATCGAAAATTTTTCTGTACACAACACAGTCATCCGCAAACAACCGTATAGAAGATGAAATTCCTGCAGAGATATCATTAACATAAATTAGAAACAATAGCGGACCCAAAACGGAGCCCTGTGGGACCCCTGAGGTGACATCTGCATATTCAGAGCATTTTCCATTTAATACCACTGTTTGTCTTCTTTGAGAAAGATAGCTTTCGATCCATTTTAAAACAGTCTTATCAATGTTCAGGGTGGCAAGTTTAAACAGTAAAAGTGAATGTGACACCGTATCGAAGGCTTTCCGAAAATCCAGGAATACACCGTCAACTTGTCCTACAGTATCTACACCCGATATTACATCGTGATAAAATTCTACCAATTGTGTTGTGCAAGACAGCCCTCTGCGAAATCCGTGCTGCTCGTTGATTAGAACCTTATGCTTGTTTAATTGATTTATTATTTCTTTGTATAAAATATGTTCGAGTATTTTACATGGAATAGACGTAAGAGATATTGGTCTGTAGTTACCAACGTCTTTTTTGGAACCACCTTTATGTATCGGTACCACGTGTGCAATTTTCCAGTCATGTGGTAGGGTCATCATCATCATCATCAGCCAATTTTATGTCCACTGCAGGACGAAGGCCTCTCCCAATCCTCGCCATCCTTGCCTGTCCTGCGCGAGCTGATTCCATTTGATGCCTGCGAATTTCTTGATTTCGTCCCCCCATCTTACTCTCTGCTGCCCACGGCTGCGCTTACCCTCTCTTGGTATCCATTCCGTCGTTGGGTACCTGTCACTAAAGATTTTTCAAAGATTGCAAAAAGGTACATAGAAATTGGCCCCGCACAACGCTTGAGTACACGCGGAGAAATTCCATCTGGGCCGCTAGATTTGCTCTCATCTATGTCCTTCAATAATTTTTCAATTCCGTTAACACTAAGCTCAACCGGAAGCATAGGCGCAATGCTTATACCAGTTGGTTGATAATCACAGCTGTGTTTGGGTAAGAATACCGAGTGGAAAAATTTGTTTAGGCATGCAGCTTTATCCCCGTCATCCGTAATTAACTTGCCATTATAATTTAACTCCTGTATTCCAAAGGAATCTGAGCCACGCTGTTTTAAGTACTTCCAAAACATTTTAGGATTTGATTTCATCTTGTTACTCAGCTCAGTGAAGTAATCATCTTTAGCTTTTTCTGTCTGTAGTTTATATTCGTGGGTAATCGACCTCAGTTTTTCAAAGTGATTGACTGATTTGCTTTTCTTGAATGCGCGAAACGCCCTCTTCCTTTTGTTGATAAGTTTTAATATATGTGCTGTTACCCATGGTTGTTTGTGCTTTTTTAACTGTGAAGAATCAACACTTGGGATATGTGTATTTGTTAACTCAGATAACAAAGTCTTAAATTTGTTCCACATATTATGCACATTACCCTCCTCAAACAGGCACCCGAAAACAGGGAACGAGTTACGAAGTTTTTCAGAAATAGCATTGTAGTCTCCCTTCTCGTAAAAGTAGATCCTTCTACTCGTAGGTAACTTCGCACACACTTTTTCCCTTCCGATACAAGCAACAACAGCAAGATGGTCACTAATTCCTGGAATCACAGTCACGTTACTTACAAAATTTGGTGCGTTACAAAAGAACAAGTCTAACACAGCGTCATTGCGAGTAGGGGCGGTAACGTACTGCGTCAAACCAAACGTGTCGACGATATTTTTCATCGCAAGGTTGTTGCGCCCGCTCAAACTTATACACGAATCATTACCCCAAGATAAGCCAGGCAGATTAAAATCACCCCCGAGGAGTATCGTCTGAGCTGACGCTTCGGAAATAATGTCATATAATGTTCGCATTATGGTGATATCTGAGCTCGGCGAGCGATAAACCACTCCGACCAAGAACACGAAGTTATCCGGCAGGATTATCTTGCACCATACGGACTCCAGTGCGTCGCACTTATAATCAAGTTCCATTGACTGTAAGGAAGAGTGGACAAGCAAGAAGGCGCCACCGCCTGCTGTAGGCCTATCTTTGCGATAGACGACGTAATTTTGCGGAAACACCTCACTATCAGCAATCGAGGGCTTTAACCAAGATTCTGTGCCAAGGACTATGTCAGCATTGACACTTTCAAGTAAGCCCGAGAGCTCAGCGGCTTTATTAACTACGCTTCGGCAGTTCACGATGACTGCAACAAGTTCTTGACATTGGTATTTCTCTTTTTTTCTAGTTTGTCATTGCCTGCGTACTGGGACGACCTCTTCTTTTTCTTCATCCCACCTGAAAGCCCTGCCGTTAATGATCAGTTTGTCAAAGTTCAGCTTCACTTTATTGGTCTTATCTTCTCTTTTTGTCTTAGCATATTCCCACAGCTTATTCCTGACGCTTCTCGTCTCAGGTGAGTAATCCTCGCTAACGCTGTACTGGGAATTCTTGAATCTTTTGGCATTAAGAAGCACTGCCTGGCGCTCTTTGTAAAATGAGAATTTAACAATAATTGGCCTCTTCTTATTCTCATTATAGCGTCCTAAGCGATGTGCTCTTTCCACAGATTCAAGTTCCATTCCAAGGTTCGTTTTGCAAATATTCTTTATTATAGCTTCGGATTCATCCCAGGATTCTGAGGTTTTATCATCAACGCCATAGAAAACAAGATTTTTTCGGCGACTTCTGTTTTCGAGGTCATTTGTTTTCTTCTGAAGATCTTTCACTTGTTGCATGAGGTGCCGTATTATAACTGCCTGTTCTGTTACAACCTTGCTGATGTCCCCTATCTGATTCTGAGTTTGTCTAAGATTATCTTTCACTTCCGTAAGTATGTTCTCATTTTTTTCGAACCTGCATTCGATGGCATTTAACTTTGAAATTAAAGTTTCCTGTCCACTTTGCAAACTTTTCAGCACTTCCATCTCCTGTGTCCTAGGAGGTCCCGGGTTCAGTTCAACATCCCCCGCGAGTATTAACAACAAAATCAAATACAACACTCTGTTAGAAAATAATCGAAATCTTTTCAAACGCGCCGGATGTATCATGCATCCATGGTTTTTGTTACGAACACTTGGCAACGTGGGAGGAGCCGGCAATGCATATACAAGTCTCCGCGACTGAGATTGGTAGTAATTACTAACCTGCACCAGCAACAGTCGCATTAGCGTCATGTCGGCAAGTGTGCCGGCTCCAAATCCCACGAAGCCGTCGTGCTGAGTGTCTATATACTGTTGATCGGCACCACGTGAGTGCTGTTGGCCCAAGTCGATTGGTTGGTCCTCGCTGATCCATCCATGGCTCGGTCCATCCATGGTTGGTCCTCGCTGATCCATCCATGGCCTTATATTAAAGAGCCCTTTTCAGGACCTGTAATAAGTTTCTTTTCTTCTTTGGAGCGGTCGAGCAGATCTCGCCGCCCCTTAGGCACTGACAGCGCCGTGGAAATGGATGATGTGTCCATTTCCTTTTGCGAGGAGCTGGACACCCGCTCCTTAGAGCAAGATGCTTTTCGTGAGAGTCTTGCCTGAGAGGGCGAGACCCTTCCGCCCACCAGTCCAGAGGTCGATGGGGCTGCCTTTGGGTGTGCTGCACTGGTTTTCACCAGCACAAGCAGAGGGCGGGGAGGGTGGGGCAGTCTTGGCTGAACCCACCTTGGTGACTTCGGACAGCCCCGTGCTTCTGCTTGGCGTAGCGCGGTCTGCCGCTGAAGAATGGCATGTGGCCGGATGCCCTAGAGCAACCGAGCCTGTTTACTGTTTGGGTGGAGCAGACTGCACTGCTTCCACAGGCGACAGCTCGCTGCACGCAGGCTGAGCTGGTGGCGATGGCCTCTGCGACACTGCCCCCTGACACGGCGCGTTAGCATATGGTGAACTGTGGAATGGTGAACATTGTTTGCGAGCCTCTTTGAATGAAATGTTCTCTTTTATTTTCAATGTTATTATCTCCTTTTGTTTTTTCCAAGCTTCACATGATCTAGAATAAGCAGCATGGTTGCCTTCACAGTTCACACAGTGCAGTGCATTAACACAGTCTTCCGCAGGGTGGCCTTGGACCCCACATTTCGCGCAAGTAAGGCGCCCGCGGCAGCCCTGCGATCCGTGACCATAACGTTGGCAGTTGTAGCATCTATGGGCGTTTGGGATATAAGGTGTAACACGGGTTTTGGTGTATCCAGTTTCAATCGTTTCAGGAAGTACGGTTGATGAAAAAGTGAGTATGAAGTGTTTAGTGGGGATTTCTTTTCCTTCTCGTCTGATGACTATGCGCTATACATTTATGACGTTCTGGTCTTTCCAGCCATCCTGTAGTTCTTTAACAGTGAGTTCAATAAGGTCAGGTTCTGAAACAATGCCTCGGACAGTGTTAAGAGATCGGTGGGGTGTGACTGAGATTTGTATGTCGCCAAAGCCTGTAAGTTTAGGGATTTTTTGGAATTGGATTATGTCACGAATCTCCAGAAGGAGGTCACCACTGGGCATTTTGCTAGCTGTGTAACCAGGGCCTATTGTTTCGGTGAGGGACTTTGCAACGAGGAATGGGGAGATTGCTCGGACAGGTTTTTCAGAGTTCATGCTGTGCACAAAAAGTTTTGATGCTTCATCGGTGCGTACGTGCTTGGATGCGGTACGATCAGGGAGGGATGGGAAAGAAGATGCATACATGGTAGGAGTTACGTTTGGCGGCGGTGACAGCCACTCACCACGGAGCCCTACAAGGGGACGGTGCAAGTTATAAGCCAAATGCACGCGCCAGCTGTACATCACTGCTATAACCGAATGCGCATAACCAAGGCTGGTTATTTGCACAGGGTTAACCCTAGCCGCCAAGAAGAATGGAAGTAAATAGAACAGAAGACAGGAAAGATGTAAGGTAGGAGAAGAGACGAAGATGTGAGAAGAGAAAGATAGGAAAAGACAACTACTAATTTCCCCCAGGTGGGTCAGTCCGGTGGTGGCCGTCTATGTGAAGCAGGGGCCAAAGGGGTGTGTTGCGTCTTCCGGGGGGCCTTATGGTCCAATCACCCGGCGTCGGCTCAACCCCCAGGATCCCCTTTTCCCCGGACACGGGTAAGACACGCACGGCGAGGTGTGGGAGGGGGTCGGAACCCCCCCGATGGCTCGGGTCCATGGTGTCGCCACACACCAAACGCCTGCTGACGCAGACGCCCCTGCGGGGACCTTAGCACCTGATGTGGCATTCTTTATGAAGCGCAAACCACTGCACCTTGTCAAGTAGGCTTTGTGACACAAACGTCAGGTCGAGGCAGCTGGTATACGTTAGTCCCCGAAGAAACGTAGGACTACCGTCGTTTACACAGTGCAGTTCATTGTCCGATACAAATGAAAAGAGTCGCCTTCCTCGACGATCCGTCTTCTGGCTTCCCCATAATGGGTGATGAGCGTTGAAGTCACCAGTTATAATCCACGGCCCAGGTGTTGCTGATAAAAGTGCGCCAAGTCTCACAGTGTCTAAACGGCTGGAGGGTGAAATATATACGCCTACAAGCGTGAAAGTCAGGTCCTTTCTCTTCACTGTCAAGCACACGTACTGGTTTTTATCGTCCGGTGGTACAGCGTGTTCTATGTAGGTAAGATCGCACCTGACATAAATGATGACTTTGCTGCAGTCGTTGAAAGTAACAGACTTGAAAGCTTCATAACCAGATAACCGTATTGCACTGTGAAGACGTGGTTCGCAAATAACAATAATCGGAAACTGATGCCTAAATACGAATGGTCGAATATCTGAAATGCGGGGTCTGAGACCTCGGGCATTCCACTGGAAAATCGAAGCTTCTTTGACTGCTTTACGGAAGGGCTGCGGAGGAGGAGCCATGGTGGTTCTCCAGGCTTGACAGCACCGGGTTCAACGCGTCCAATATTTGGAGTGCACTACGAGCAGCCGGCGTGTGGATGCTAATTAGAAGCACTCGAAGAGTATTCATGAGAGCCTTTACCATGGCTACGACTTCCTTGTCATGACTATCGCCACTGTGCCGTTCCGAAGTAACTTTCGGTGGTCGGTGCAGCGGTTCTGCTGGTGCATTTTTCGTCGGTAGTGCCGGCCACGCGTCAGCCGGGGCAGTGATACCTCTGTCGTTCTTAGGACGCGTGTTGCTGGCACTCCCAGAAGCTTGCAGTAGTGGGTTGCTAGATTGTGGAAGAGGTGCTTCCGTAGGCTTGGCCGTAGATTTAGAACGCCTCCGGCGACGAGAATGCCGACGTCGTACCTTGGCAGCGGCCTCCCTGTGGGTCGAACCATCTCTGACCATTTGCCTCAAAACTTGCATCTCCTTCTTCATATATGGGCAGTCCTTTGAAGACGCATCGTGTGGGCCATCACAGTTGCCGCATTTACGGTGCTCTGCTTGGCAAGCGTCCGTACTGTGCGGCTCTGAGCACCGCGAGCACACGGCGGAGTTCGTACACACGGCACTAACGTGACCCATCTTGAAGCAATTCCGGCACTGAAGCGGTCTTGGCACAAAGGGTCGCACTGCGTGCCGAAAATGACCGACTTTGACTTGCGATGGCAAGTTCTCCCCTTTAAAGATGAGCTTCACACAGCGGGAATTGCCAAGACGACGGGCTTGCAATATGACGAGTTCTTCCGTAACCGGCTTGATAAGAATTGGAAAGTCGCTTTCACTGATGGAAGTGTCGACATCATAAATAACACCTGCCGTGGAGTTCTTGCCGTCTAATATATAGGAACGTACGTTGATGTTCCCCAACAACTTGACGTTGCTCAGTACATCCAGAGCACTGCGCTGTTTGACGTCTATAGCGAGGACATTCTTGCGACTGTTAATCCTCACATCAGAGATTTGACCCGGGGCGAGAGCCTCAAGAGACACAGATGTAGCCTGACGATTCAGCCGGTTCAGGCAATCAGTAGAAGTCAGCGGCACAAACAAAATTGTGTGAACGGGGGCTCGAGCGTCTTACTTGATGAAGATGCCATGAGTAGTCGTCGTTTTGCTTTACGCCTTGTGACGGGCACAAAGTCGCTGTCATACGAGCTCTCCTCACTCGCGGAAGAATATATGATCGTGTCCTCGCTGTCGGCGTCGTTCGGCTCACCGGAACGCTTTCTCGCACCAGGTGCAGACGACGTGGAGGGAGTGGGCGGAGGCCCAGGTGAGTCCACGTCCATTTCCGCAGGCGCGGAAACGGCGTCTTCAGCAAACACGAAAGGAAAACTGCAAAAATTGCGGAGACTGGAACAAGCGTTCTATGCAGCAATCACTTCTTCGTCTTCCGCCATGGCAGTGACCACATTCCTACTTACATAACAGTCAACGGCCTGGGCACGACGCACAACACCGTTTCTCGACGCATCGACTGGACACAGTACAGGTCGCTCACAGAGCAGGGTTGCGAAAACAATGCAGAGGCTACCCTTGACAATTTGGAAGACCTAATCAGAAACGCAGCTCGAGACGCTGCCTACGATTTTTCACCGACGAAAAAATTTTGCGAACATGACGTGGAATTGGAGCGACTTCGAGCAATCCGTCGTCGAGCTGAACGGCGGTATCGGCGCACTAAGTCGATTTACGACTTAAGAGAGGCAAGACGTGTACAGAAGAAGATTAAGCGTCGTATAAATGCTCTACAGTCTCTCCGCTGGAAAACGTTTTGTGAGTCGCTTGACCCACACAAGCCTACATCTCAGATATGGCGAGTTGTCCGCGGCCTGCGAACATCACCACAACAGCGTCACTCGTTCAAGTGCCTTGCTCTCCACCAAGGGCGTCGTGAAATCGAGGTAGCCGAAGATTTCTGTACTAGGATTGCCAATCAAGGGCCCACTTTCACCTCAAGTAGCCAAAGAAGCACGCCAGTCCCAAGAGACTCCAGGATGGACAATCTGTTCTCCTTGCAGGAGCTTGAGGCAGCATTGGCTGCATGCAAGCGTTCTTCATCACCTAGACCTGACGGTATAAGCTACATGAAGATCAGCAACCTCGGTCAAGCAGGCCGGCGTGCCCTTCTGGCCATATACAACGACTCGTGGCGCCATGGTTTGATTCCATCTTCGTGGAAGTCCAGTCGCCTTGTCCCTCTGCTCAAAGCAGGTAAATCTCCTCTCGAGTTGGCCTCCTATCGCCCCATTGCACTGGCTAGCTGCCTCGGAAAGGTGATGGAGAGGATGGTGCTGACTCGCCTCGAGTGGTATCTGGAGCACTACGACATATACCCTGATGCTATGGCTGGTTTTCGCCGCGGACGGTCTTCTATTGATAACGTCGTGGACCTTGTCTCATCTGTCCAACAGGAAAAAAGCCTAAAAAGACTATCCGCGGCAATATTTTTGGACGTGAAAGGCGCATACGACAATGTATTGCATGGATCCATCCTGGATGCGCTGGGGAATGTTGGACTAGGCGGCCGTGTCTACAAATGGATCTGCAGCTACTTGAAAGACAGAACTTTCTTTGTACAAACAGAGGATGGTGCCACAACGCACCATTGCACCTTTCGTGGCGTGCCACAAGGCGGGGTCCTGAGCCCCACACTTTTCAACCTTGCACTCCTTGGCCTCGTCGATGCACTTCCACAGTCTGTCCGTCTTTCTATATATGCTGACGACATTTGCATCTGGGCGTCAGGTGTGACACGTGTGCATGTACGGGCGCGGCTTCAGAGAGCGGCCACACTAACCTCGGAAGTACCTTCATGAAAGGGGACTCGAACTGTCATCTGAGAAGTGCTCGGTGTAGTATACCAATATTGCTATGGCACAACACGACTGCATGACGAACGTAAATGACAGGTCATAAACTTAAAGTCATGACATGCAGGCATTAGCGCAATGGCTTACATGCCAGCGTCATGGTGCTCTTGCGGCCGTTTCGTTAACTTCATATGTACCAAACTTGGTAGGGCAAGACAAGAATGCAAATCCCTTTTACGTTCCTGATACGTGCTTCACGTTTCCTTGATTCTCACTGCACGTGGGATCTGCCAGGTTTTTTTTTTTCAAAATAATCCGAGTTCCTTCACACGTTCATCTGCCTGAACACGAGAAAAACACATGCTATTGCAATCGTAACATAAAGAATGATTTGGCACTTCTTGGCAATAGGGAAGCTGAAAGAGTTAGGTGGCGAATGAAACGCGAATGACACGAAAAAATAGTGTTAATGATATGCGCAGCACGATAAATATGCCACCATTTCATTCTCACTTTGCCCCAAATGTATTCCGCTCGGGCAGTCAAAGTTTATCTGTTTACATGATGTAAAGCCAGAATGAATCATCATTCTTATGGCGGATCACAAGTATCAGAGGAGGTCTAATATAAACACCCTCATCTGGACAAGCACAGTCGGCTGCTTATTTAGCAGTGTCTTTTAAGCTATTATATCACATTTAAAGAGAAACGGGATCTCAAAAAGATCTCCTTCGGCAGCACTTGGACATTATTTCAAGAAAGTATTGCGACGCTCGTGTGTTATACACTGTTTATCCTTTTTTGAATCAAAGTAGTGACGATGGCTCTCAATATGACTCGTTAGATATGCTCAACGTTGATGTTAACGGCGGAAGCTCTGCTCCGTGCAGACAGTGCATTCGGTGCAGTGTTCATAAGAACTCTCTACCCCTGATAATGATGATCATTCTGAAGTTGCACTTTGTACCGAGGAAAACTACATTGGGGGCCCTGGTCCCGCACCAAATCGGCTCACCTTTATATATTTAATGTTAATGCGCACAAAATATTGCTTTGTGTGACTTAGTGCCTTCTTTTCATAATTGTTCTCTCTTCGTTCTTTTTTTAAATCCTACTCTATCGCGAACATTTTCGCGAAGTAGCGCTGAATCATTCAGTACCTTATATCACCAGTATTATGCGTTTTACTCATATTGACGCAGATGAAAAAGCGAGGAAATTCGCATTGACTGAAAATGAAAAAAGAAGGTGCAGGTATTTAGTTTTTTGAATTGGCGAGGGCCCCCTATAAAACGACAACGATCAAGACCGCTTGCGACATGAGCGCAAAACAAAACAAAACCTTTGGTGGGTATGTGCCAGAGCAGAGGAAAGAACAACAACTACGTAAGTCTGGTCGACGTAAGTCTGATCTTACGTGGGTTTTGCTCAACGCAGCTGTATCAGACTAAATTTGTGTCAACTAATACGCAAACTACAAGTAAAAGAACGGAAAGGCAGCGATCGAAAACGTGGGTTTGTGTGATTCGATGTCGAAGCCTCTACTTACGGTCCTCTAAAGTAAACCATACCATAAGTTAAGTAACATAAAGATTTGAAGAAAACAGCTTTTCTTTGTCGCGGTAATTTGAAATTTACACATAGGCGTGAATTTTCTGCGCAGTAGAAGAGTATAATATTTAGTAACATCAAAGGGTAAAGCAGACCTATAAGTGCAAAAAGTGACTCTGTGTTTACTAAAGAAATCTTCTTGAACGCAAAATTTTACGGCAAAAGAAGCTCAAGAGAATTTCAGGCTTTTATAAAATTATTTTTTTTTACAACAGACTTACGCTCTCTTCTTGAGTTCATAAGGCATTGCAATATTTCCGGGATTTGTCGCACGTTTGATATATGCACGGATGGATGCACTGAAGGACCAACATTTCTGGGCGTCCAGTCGAATAATGCTGCTGAAAATAAATTGTACAACGAAGGCGTTTATAAGTGTGAACTTCTGAAGCGAAGCATGCCATTTTGTGCCGACAAGAAGCTGCGATGTGCAAATCAAGAAAATTCAGTTGAAAGTATATAAGAGCAAGAAAGTCATTCATTATAATATACACATGATTAATACCGCATTGCGTGCTGAAAAACAGCAGCATACTAGTGATAATAGAATATCGCGCGTCCATGTGGCGATCGAAATAAAACTTTCCGCCAGTGACACTTGCTTTCCAGCTCCCCATGCTGTGGGTAGTGGTTCTGCCTCTCCAATATGGACACAACAGAGTGCACTGAATATCCAACTGATGAGCCAGTAGAACAATGAACCTCACTGCACTAGCTTCGCTTAGAAGAAGCCAATGCACTAGTAATGCTTACCACCATGTGCAAGCAGTGGCTTTACTGCTAGGTGCCGCATTGCATAGCAACAATGAACATCAGACTCTCTTGATGTGGCACTGATACTGAGGTCAGAGGCCACAATGAATGTCACATGTAGGACTGGTGATGATACTAGGTAGAGTTAGACTGGTTCAGAAAAAAAAAATGAGGCACTGCCTTCAAGACATGCCAGCACTACAGCACTCACAGTACGGCTGCCTTTATTGCCTAAACGGGCTACATGGGAGTAAACTAGGAAGAATGTAATATTGTTTTAAGGGCAAGTCCAGTGATTTGTCAGTGTCCACTGATGTCAATGGAATTTTCAATAGAGTTGCGGTACAGTAGTAATATATCCCAAGCTAGGCAGCCATAGGTCATTTCTTTTCCTGAAAATGATTGTTTTTTAATTTAGCAGATTTTCATGCAGAATGAACACACAGTGTTTTTACGTCATTACCTATAATGCTGCGTGCCCGAGAAGGTGGACGGTCAAAAACAGATCAGCGATATGTCGGCACTCAAATCATCGCTGTCAAGTTCAGAAAAGCCTGCATAACTCCATACATCGTCGGATGACATCGCCACTGATTTTTCTGGCACCAGTATCTCTGATGGCAGGGAGGCTGTGATATCACCGCTGTGACGTCATGCACAGCTGACCAGAGAGGGTGCTGTTAGCCGGTGCGTCTGGCACCGGCGAAGGTTGCGATGGAAGGCAGGCCATGCACAATGGCTCATTTTCACTTTTCGCGGTGCATTTTCTCACCCAAGGAAAGAAAAGAGTGCTGAGATCTTCCAAATATAGTGAAAGGATTTTTTTTACTGCACTTGCTTTGGCCCAGTTTACGAATGAAGGCAAAGAAACTGCTCAGTTTTTTTAACATGTCATTGCAAGGACATAAATTTTCGTCCGTGGTATAGTACTGCACAATCTTAATCTTGTACATTTATTCACTGCATAAAATATTAGCTGGGAAGTACTAGACGTGCCTAAGATCCTTTTTTTATTCAAAGGTGTGTTGGGTGTCATCATCATTATCGCTCCCGTATGTCACTGTGAACATGTCATTGCAAGGACATAAATTTTCGTCCGTGGTATAGTACTACATTATCTTAATCTTGTACACTTATTCACTGCATAAAATATTAGCTGGGAAGTACTAGACGTGCCTAAGATCCTTTTTTTATTCAAAAGTTGTGTGGATAGAAATTGGGCTAATTATGATCAGTTAATTGCGTGGTGCTACTACCATGAACGCCAAGTATATGGTCGTGCACTGATAATAACGAGGTGGACAAATCCAGGCATGGCTACCTTCTATGTCACAAGAAGGTCATTTCAACGCAGATGTCATTGGGTGTCATCATCATTATCGCTCCCGTATGTCACTGTGAACATGTCATTGCAAGGACATAAATTTTCGTCCGTGGTATAGTACTACATTATCTTAATCTTGTACATTTATTCACTGCATAAAATATTAGCTGGGAAGTACTAGACGTGCCTAAGATCCTTTTTTTATTCAAAGGTTGTGTGGATGGAAATTGGGCTAATTATGATCAGTTAATTACGTGGTGCTACTACCATGAACGCCAAGTATATGGTCGTGCACTGATAATAACGAGGTGGACAAATCCAGGCATGGCTACCTTCTATGTCACAAGAAGGTCATTTCAACGCAGATGTCATTGGGTGTCATCATCATTATCGCTCCCGTATGTCACTGTGAACATGTCATTGCAAGGACATAAATTTTCGTCCGTGGTATAGTACTACATTATCTTAATCTTGTACACTTATTCACTGCATAAAATATTAGCTGGGAAGTACTAGACGTGCCTAAGATCCTTTTTTTATTCAAAAGTTGTGTGGATAGAAATTGGGCTAATTATGGTTGGTTAATTCTGTGGTGCTACTACCATGATCCCCAAGTATATGGTCGCGCAGTGATAATAACGAGGTGGATAAATCCAGGCATCTAGTCATTCTAACATGCCCAAGCACACTAATAAATGCACACATACAGGAATGCTGAAACAAGAGTGCACAAATGAACAATGCACACATACAAACTATGGAAGCAGGATAACAATAACTTCATGCAGTCACCGTGCTGCAATGCTCTGTTTTCTATCTGTTATACACCAGCTGTCCAAAATTTTCATATCATAGCACTGGTTAAAAATATTATATTTCTCATTTCATAACATTTCTCTGGAACATTCTGCTCAATATTTTAGCACTGTCACAATCATTTCAACAGGCTGAGTAGTAGAAGTGTATGGTTACATGTTTTTTGCAAATTACTAGAGAACCGTACCTTATTGAAAGGCAATTTTTCAGTGAGTTCTTTGCCAAGCATGACCATGCGTGCCACCCAGAAGAACAGGATGTCTTGTCCAGTCTCCATCAAAGACAGCGGGTAGAAATGGCGCAGGGACCGAGTCTGAAATATAATTGTCAAAAGCATATAGTCAGACCCCACTAAAGAAACTGCTCTCATCCTTGACTACTTGCGCCATGTTGGCGACATAGTGAATGCCTTGAGGAATAATAATAATAATAATAATAATAACTACAGTGTTTTATATTACAAAACCATAATATGATTATGAGGAATTCTGCAGTGGAGGGCTATGGAAATTTTGACTTCCCGGGGCTCTTTAACGTGCACTGAAAACAGTGTATGGGCCTCTAACAGGCAAAACAAAACAACTATGTGTCGTTATTGATGCAGTTGTGACAATGACCCCACCAGTCTGAAGGAACATTCACCGAGTCAAAGCAAATTTTGCCTTAAACACTGTGACAACAACACTGTGATCACCAGCAACATGACCATGTCGATGGTGACCACGCAGTTGGAAGTATGTCAGCAGTCAACATGCACCGAGTCAAAACAATAATGCTGGCCAAGGTCACAGTCAACCTAATCATTGATGATGGTCTCGGATGGCAACTATGCGGATCCACAGCCACGTTTGTGGCCAATGCACACCAAGCCAAAATGGAAAAACTGCGTTGCAACCACTGTGAGCAAAACTGCAGTCACTATCATACTACACAATGCAGCTTAAAGGCATGAAGCCAAGTAAAGCACCAAGTCTGGCTAGTTGGCTGACATACATAGTAAAACCTTTTTAGCCACTCTAGCACACACGGACAAAGAAGCGGCAGGCAAGATGTGCACATCGTAAGCTATGGTAAATGCAAGATTATGAGGCGACGAATCCATAAATTGTAGGTGTGTGCAAATAGAATATTTTCTTTATTCTTTTTCAATCGAACTGAATACTTTTCTTATGTGAAACATATTCTGCTTGAAACTGCATATTCAAATACTTCCAAATATTTGGCCATGGCTAAATATGAGGTAATGTGGTGAATATTGAAGAGCTTCAAATATATTTGAAAAGAACAAATCACAGGTACTACACATTATTTTTCTGATAGATGACCATAACACTAAGTTTGTGCAAATATCTGAATGAATATTTCTGCATTCCAGTATGCTTTGACACAAATTGGTGATTCCCCAAACTTTGAAGTACTATTCAAAACGAATAGCACTTTGCATATAAACCACCTGTAAAGCTAGTTTCACTGCACCATCGTTTTGCTATGCTGTCAAATAATTTTTTTTAAAGTACACACTGCAGTGAAGCTACATTTAATGTTGAATTAGTTAAACTGGATTTATTGGCACAAAAGCAGCTATGGCTATGCTGCGCCAAACGCAGGTTGATAGAATTTCCTTCGTAGATGGAGCATACACTGTAGTACTTAAGCTTACTTGTTGTTGTTTGTTTTTGTGGGGTTTTACGTCCCAAAACCAGTTCTGATTATGAGAGACGCCGTAGTGGAGGGCTCCGGAAATTTCGACCACCTGGGGTTCTTTAAAGGGACCCTGAAACGGTTTTGACGATTTTGTGCAAACATGGTGATCCGGTAGAGCGGGTCACTAGGACCATTACAGGACAGATTTTAGCGCTGTGCGTAAAGTGTGTAATTTACAATAAGGTTTTGAACACGCGTATCGCAAAAGGTCGCAGCGGCTCGCCAAAAAGCGTTTTCAAACGCCCCCGCCATCGAGCGATCGAATGGGAGGTCGCTGATTGGCCCCGACCCAAGTGACGTGCGCGTAATTTTCAAAACCTAGCTGCGAACAAAGTGCTTCTACAACGTACTCCTTCGTTTCAGCCAACGGTATCATCGCGGCATCTGGCGGCGTCACACGAGTCGCCGGCGCTCTATTACAGAGGGCTAGCACTGCCGAGGCGGGCGACCTCAGTGAGGATATCGGGGCGCTATGTCACTACGGGAGGCTCGGCAGAGCGGCTGACGCGGGAGGCGCTGTCGTCGCTAGCGCGCACTCCGCAGCAGATCGAGTTGAGGAGGAACAGCAGTGGTAAGGAGGAAGGCGACAGAAATAAGCCCATAGCTGCCTTAGCGCATTGTGCTTCGCTTTATTTATGGTGTGAATGATTTCGCAATTGTGTTGCCTAATCAGTGACGCAATGTCAAAAAAACGTTTCAGGGACCCTTTAACGTGCACTGACATCGCACAGCACACGGGCCTCAACATTTAGCCTCCATCGAAATGCAGCCGCCGCGGCCGGGATTCGATCCCGCGACCCTCGGATCAGCAGCCGAGTACCTTAGCCACTAGACCACCGTGGCGGGGCTACTTAAGCTTACTTAAAAACGCTGTTTTGTCAAAGCAATTTATCACGTCATTGAAAGATACCAGTGCATCATCTCCTAACAGCAACATTGGGTGAAGGGGGGTGTGTGATTTACACAATACTCGGAAGAATTTTTTCCTAAGCATTTCGAGATGTCGACATGTGATTAAAATGTGCATTACTGTTAATGGTGCATGGCATTTATCACATGTTGGTTGTTCCTCCTCTGTCAAAAGGCAATTATGTGTCAGGTGCGTGTGGCCTATCCAAAGTCGACAAAGTATTACTTTGATGAAATGTTCCTGATGGTAGCATGTCTTCTACTCCCCAAGGAAAGGTTTAATGAGTTGAATTTTGTTGTTGTCTTTCAGTTTCCATTTGTGTTGACATTTAGAAAGGACTGCCTTGCGAACAGCTTGGATCCCACCCCTAGCAGGCATATTATCTCTTGAAGTATTCATATTTTTTGCCGTTGCTGCACATTCATCCAACTTTTCATTTCTGGAGATCTCAGCATGGCTTGGCACCCAGCAGAAACAAATAGTCTGGCCTTCACTTAGATGTGTTAGTGCGTTTAGAATATTCCCAATGATGGGTTCGTACTGTGATTTTATATTCAGGGCTTTAAGTGCACTTAAGAGTCTGCATAAATTACTGATCTTTTGTGTTTGGTGCTTATAATCTTTTGTACAGCCATCCATAGGCATAACACTCAGCAGTGAAAACTGATACGAACTGTAGTAGTCTGTGTGGTCCCATGTACCTTCAACCACACTGCTTCCGACATAAAGGAGCATCTTTGAGCCATCGGTGTAAAATTCCTTGTAAGTGTCGTGTGTGTCTTGCACTGTGCTAAATTCCTGCACTGTGCGAAATTCCTCCTGTTTTGTTAAATGTGTCAATGAAAAATCTAAAAATTTTGTGAAATCGTTCCAAGGTGCTAATCTGGTTAGTCTTTGCATGACAGAAAGCGTTTCAGTAGGGACATTGCAGTTAAGGGGTTTTTCTTCAAATCTAAGTATGAAAGGTTTTACAGTATTTGGCTTGTTTGTGTGTGTAGTCGTTTCCTGCACTGTGTGATAATGTTATGGCGAATGTGGTCTGGCAATGAGTGATCTCTTAGCACGTATGTCAACACAAGTTGCGTTCTTATGCGGTCTAAAGATGGCTTGTTGCTCTCGGAATACAAAGTGGGAATGGGTGAGGTCCTGTAGGCACCGGTTGCTAAGCGTATTCCTTTACTATGAATGGGATGTAGCCGCTTAAGGTATGATTGTCCGGCTGAACCATGTTATGCAGGTGTAGTCCAATTTGCTACATACCAAAGAACGATAAATATGAAGGAGGCATTTGTAATCAGAGCCCCAGTGCTTCCGGGACAGAAATTTCAGGACATTCGGTGCCTTATTTGTTTTAACCTTTAGATTGTTAATGTGAGAAAATTTAGTTTTTTATTGAATATGACCCCAAAAACTGCTATTCTTGGTCAACTGGCAGTACTATTTCATTTAGTTTCAGGATGGGGTCAGGTTGTAAGCCCCTCTTCTGAGAAAACACCACGGCAACAGTTTTTTTGAACGAGAAATGGAAGCTGTATTAGCCCGTAGTGTCAATTTGTTTAGGGTGATATGAATCTGCCGTTCCCACGTTGTCATGTTAGATGTGCGGAAAGCATGTTAGATGTCATGTTAGATGTGCGGAGGTCATCGACGTAAAGAGAGTGATAAGGGTAGATGGTATGGCTTTGTTAACAGAGTTCATTTTGACAACTGTGTTGTACTTAAAACACAGCCCTGAGGCACACCGTTTTCTTGTGTAAATACACATGACAACTCTACCAAGGCACACCTGGAATGTTCGATCAGACAAAAAATGAGACAGGCAGTTCAGCATTCTGCACCGAATCCCTAAGTCTGCCAAGTCCCTCAAAATACCATATCTCCATGTAGTATCATATGACTTTTGCAAGTCGGAAAAGACAGCTAGGCAATGTTGTTTGTGTAAAGAAGCATTACGTATTTCATATTCAAGTAGGACTAGGTGATCAGTTGTACATACCTGCCAGGTTCACATAGACATTGGGGAGATCTGACGGGGGGGGGGGTTCGGAGTCACAATATTTCACACGCATTTTCCATGACTGACTTTTTTAATTTAGTTGCAATGGAGCAGGAATTGTATAGTTTTTGTTTCAAAACCACCAACAACCTACACAACTGGTCCCTATCACTAAATCTTCGACGTGGCTAATGCTGCCCGTTGTTTTGTGGGGTTTAACGTCCCAAAACCAGTTGTGATTATGAGAGACGCCGTAGTGGAGGTCTCCGGAAATTTCGACCACCTGGGGTTCTTTAACGTGCACTGACATCGCACAGCACACGGGCCTCAACATTTCGACTCCATCGAAATGCAGCCGCCGCGGCCGGGATTCTGGCTAATGCTGCCCAATGTAATCACAGGCAGTGACTATGTTATACTAGGAGCTTCATGTGATATGAGGAGCAGAAGTGATATCCTAGGAGCTTCAATTCTGCGCTTGACCGGCTACGCTTTTTCAGACTCATCACTGATCACGATGTCAATCGGTGTCCCGTAGCTTCAGCACTACGTGGCCAGACTAGGAGAAGGATTCGGCCGAACACGGGCGCATTTTTGGGAGATTTCTGTTTCGGTCGTACAATCGTACAAAACCATCAAAATCTGGCAGTCTCCCAGAAAATTTGGGAGACCTGGCAGGTATGGCTGTAGAACAACCCTATTTGTAACCACATTGATGTATGTTTAAGGACTTTTCAATTTCAGTTTTAATGTTGAAGTATACATGCCACATGTAGCACAATCAGATGTCTTGTTTTTTATTCACTGAGCAGGTTAACTTATCTTATATTAACCTAGTATGGTAAATTTTAAATTGTAGCACACTTTGTTACTTATGAATAACACTTACTACTATTCAAATCATACTTGTATGGTCTAATTTCCTTCAGACCAAAAAAAGAGCGAGTCACACATGCTTAGTCTTCCAATTCTTTTGTGCATTATTAGTTCTTGAAAGGAGAACATTTTACTGAATGGAGAGCAGGTAGTGTCGGTGTTGAAGCTCATTTCTTGTGCACAGTGCAGCACTTTCCTTTGCTGCACATTGAGCTGCTAGCCTGTGTACAAAACATTTTCATTGAATTATTGCTGCCTAAGATATGCTATCAAATGATTCTATGGGACGAGTTTAATGTTATAAATGCACAATTAATGGACTATTTCTTGCACCGATGAAATTTAAGCCATTAGGTTTCTTTCTCCAGACACCTGACAACTATTCTATTTGTTTCAAAATTACCCAACCTGGTCGGCTATTTGCTTTGAACAGGAATTCAGTCGACTCTCGCTACAATGAAATTGACAGTGCGTGGAAAAAATTTCACTGTCGTGAAATCGTAAAAATATAAATGACATGGGCAGGTAGAACAATGAGACTTAGGACGAGCCATACTGGCTTGTCCTAAGTCTGCATGTTGCTGTTTACCGCTATCGCATATTTTCGTACGATGAACTGTGCCGCTCAAAAAAGTTACCTAGACAGTATTTTATTGCTTGGAAATCGAAAATCCTATGTGAAAACATTACATAGCATCCTACCAACTCAACTATTTCAAAGTAAATGGATCTATCCCATTTTCTCTTGTGCAGCTATGGCATGTAGAGGAGCACTCAGTACTTTCTGAACAGCTTGAGCATTTAACTTTCTTGCATTAGTAACTTTTAATGAGCACATTACCATAAGTACTTTCAATCAGCTGGACTCTAGTGAAATACCGCTACAACTGTCCGTTTCAAAAGATAATAACAGAAGTTACTGTTACACTAACTTGTTTTGCAACTTTTTAATGACAGACACATAGTATTTGATATAAGACTCCTTTTGACAATTACAATATTTACACACCCCTAATAAAATGGCATGAAACCTGTTGGCTTATCATTAACTAGATCACTACAGCAGTTTAGATTCGAGCGCTTTGTTTGTTTCACACACAATTACAAGAAACGCTTACATTACGTGGCCAGCCAAAGACGGAAAAAGGGAAAAGAGCAGAAGAAAACCAGGTATCCAGGACATCTTCATCTGAAAGAAAGAGAGGAATAAAGGAGTGAAAAAAACTGAGCTACAGATAAAGATGTGACGTATAGTTTTTGTTAAAGTGATGAAGTGTGGTTAACAAGAGACGTAATATCTTGTAAAACCCGCTATTGGCCTAGCGTTGTGTAGTGTAGTGACCTAGTTAAGACTAAATGGAAGTGCTAGAAACATACAAGCACAAGAGAGCAAATGAGGCCAAGCGCAAACTCACACTGTTTATTCATATGGAAATGCCAGAGAACATATATGACGACAGATGACAAAGTATAGAAAGCACACGTAGAAAGATAATGGTAGCAAAAATCATGCGTACATGATTACTAGAAGCCTGCGGGATTTCTGAAAAGGCATGCGTGTGCATTAGTAATGCTTCGATAAGTTTGTATAGCAGAGTAAAGCTTTTCTTAGCTATGCGCGCATGATTATTGCTACAATTATCTTCGTGCATGTGCTTCCTGTACCTTGTCTTTATATATATTCTCTGGCCTTTCGAGATGAATAAACAGTGCAAGTTTGCACTTGTCCTCATTTGCTCTCTTGTGTATGCATGTTTTTAGCACTTCCATTTACTATTAACTAAGGGATGTAAAGTAGACTTTCCGATAATTCGAACTCTCATACTTCAAGGTTTCAGTTATAATTCATTCAAAGAAACTTCAAACGCATGGTGGGCCTGATATGTTTTCAATGTATGTGAAAGCTGCCTAACTCAAACTGCATAATTCGTTAATTCTGTTTATTCATACTTTTTGTTTATGCTTATCTGAAATATCCTTCTAGCTGTAACATTCAAGTTTACATATTTGTCAACAAGCAGAAATAAAAGCAACTGCCTGCTGGCACTTGTTAAAGCATTCAAAACCACTAGCAGAAAAGGAAGGTGGCAAGAATTCACGTGATAACTGGCCATCGATGCTTTTCCCGGTATGTTGCACAAAGCCATACATCTGCCTACATCAGATAATTCAAACAAAATTCTGGAGTCCCGTCAAGTTTGAATTAGGGAGAGTTTACTGTAACAGAGCTGGGCTAGTAGATGGTGATACATCTGCTGCAACGAACTATTCACTAGCACAAAAAACTTCATGCAAAAAGAAATCCCGGGACAGGACAGGACTAGCACTCTGTACTGCTTTGAGTGTTTTCTATTAACTTTTAAGTGCTTAGCAATTTATGGGCTCGCCTTGTCAATGACCATCTCCTCCCATCACATGCTCCTGCTTTCACCCTATAGCAGCGATGTGCCAAAGAGGGTGCAACTGCCTTGCCAAGTGTGCAAATTCTGCACCCATGGCACTTCTCCGGTGCACAAAGAGAGTCATTGCTGTGGAACATGAGAATCACTCATGTTCCACAGCAGTGGAGCAATTTAGCTGTCCCGTCTCTGACGCACACTGGCAGTGGCAGCGGTACCTATGTACTATGCTTCTCTTGCACCAACTTTCGGTGTGTGCGGCGGGCAGCAGTTCTGAGTTGCTGCTAGCCCAGCTGTGCAAGCCAGTTTTTTTTCTTTTTCATACCAGTAATCAAAGTGAGAATAAGAAATGTCTGATGCTGCAACCTAGGTTTCAATGAAGGAAGTCATCTTCAGCGAGGCCTCCTCAAAATGCTAGCCATCTCCATTCTTAGTCCTTCTTTGTTTGATTACTGTTTACCACTTGTCATTATCTAAGCACAAAGCTCCATCCTTCATAGTTTTTAGGGCATCCAAAAATGCAAGTATACTATAGTATATCATCACATTTAAAGCAAGCCAGAGTTATGCAAGGAAGAGTGCTCTATGTATGTTCTATCCTTATCTACAAAGCAGTACTTCCTTGTGTCTTAGTAGACTTGGCCATCTGGTTCCTTAACATGGGTCTGCAGTGTGTGACTGGTTTGATGCATGTGTGTCATCCCATTGCTCCTGGCAATCTTTTCTAACACTACGGCATAAAAAGTCTTATAGTACGCATACATTCACATTTTCATGACAAAAGCTATGGATATGGCCATTTTTGTCGGCAGCTATGTTGCCCACTAAGTCGCTGTGGTCAGGCACCCAGCCAATAGCAATTACCTGGTTGTGCATGTAAGCTGAGCACAGCAAGTCATTCAATTTATTAGAAAGGAGTTCTTGTGTTTTTGCAGACTCACTATGCCACATTCAATGAGTCTGTTTTAGAGCAGAGAAAATAGCGTGTGCTCCTACTGTGAAAATGCTTGAGTATGAATTTACAGCACTGGATGTAGAGATGGTTTGACAGCTGCATAAGCTGCACATTTAGAATACCTCAGCCACTCTGCTATCGTTACGTGTTAACAATTCCCAGCTGCACTTTTTCTTCTTGATTAAAATTTCAGAACTACAACATAGGACCAGAAAAAAAAAACAGACCAGGGTCTGGTTTCTCATCCCACATTTACAAAAACTAGCTGAACTTTCAATCTTAAAAGGGGCCCTGTAGCACTCTTTGAACATAGCCAGAAAACAGTGCCAATTGGTTGTTGAGACTCTTGTCAACATGTGGGCCAAATGCTACTGCACTGCAAACACCAAAGAATTTGCTATTTGGTTCGCCTCCTTTTATTTCAGCAAATGAAGTCACTGGCAACACTGGTGCCACTAGGCTGCTTGACTTTTCTAAGTTTTCTTAAAGGTAGACACACACACCGTCCTTATTTGTTGAACTCAAAATGAAAAATGCACTTGTATTACCGATGAGGAACATACGACAAGGGTCCATGGCCATGCACAATTTCAGTACAGTCAACGAACAATTAGAAGCCTCTTGGGAACATAAAAATGTCTGAAAGCTCAGGCAGTAAGAAAAAATTAATGCATGCAAAAATGCACTATTTTACTGACATTGTCCTCATCAAGAAGGTTAAGGTACCATGCTTCAAAACCACAATACAGCCGGCGGCCCCTACAGTAAATTTTCACTACTTAGAAGAGACGCAGTGCGGATGTGTTCACCGTGTGGAGCTAATGTGCTCCGAGAGCTTACAGATCATGCAGTATTCTCATAAGTAAACTGTACATGTCCCCTTGAGAATGAACTAGAAAAGGAGGAGGATAATGAAGGCACTGCAGGGCAGCAAATGTCTCGAGTTGAAGCTATGAACATTAAGAATGCTTCAAATGCAGTCTGGACAACAGGGAAGCTCACAAAGAGAAGTGCTTTACCTCCAGAAGTTGGGAAGGAAGCTAACAAAATCTGCAGTAGCTAAAAACAAAGAAGCTGCTTCTTTGAGCGACCCTGAGCGGTTTCTTGTAGATGTCTTTAAATAAACTTTGGTGATGATGTATAACAAAGTGGACTAGTACTGATCCTCAATGTTTTCCAAAGTTTTGGCTACAACAGACCTTGGCAGGGGTGGAAGCAGGCTCCAATGTTTTGGAGCAGGGCTGGGAGCAGCAAAATGGCTGTTTCGGAGTAGCTTTTGAGCAGCAAATATGCTCTTTTTAGAGCTGTACTGAGCAACAAATTTGTAGTTTTGTAGCAGACAAAGCAACTTTCGGAGCAGGTAGCCTTTCTAGCGTCATTAAATTAGCAAACATTTCCTTTTGACATATAGCAAATGTTCTCTAAAACGTTTTCAGGTTGGTGAACTGGTCTGAACCTTCAAATCTCACAAACAATTTTAGCGGAAAAAAAAGTCTGACATAGAAAGGAAGAGAAAGCAACAGGTTGGCGCACAACCGGTTACTTCCCCTTCCTTTCTATGTAAGACTTTTTTTTACATGTTGCCCTGAAGTGTGTTCTAATGATTTCAACCAACCCCCCCCCCAGCAACAATACCTTCCAATCACTGTGTAACGAAACTGATGGGAATTTCAACTACAAGACCATGCAATCTCTGTAAATATTGAGAGGATGCGGTTGTCATGGTGTATTTATTAGGCCCCGATGATGCAGCAAACCGGTCGTGCCCAAAGCACCGAACAGACTACCGATGATTACCCACACTCGATGAAGAAGCCTTTGTGATGATGATTATGTACAGATAACAAAGAGAAGCCTTTTAAGTGCCCACACTAATTTCCCCCGCATGGGAGCGGCCATCCTGGCCGCAGCTTAAAGAGACAGGGCGCGCCTTGTGAAGGGCTTCATACGCGAAACGTGGACCATTTCAGTAGCGCGGCAGCGACAGACGGTTGGAAGAACAACGGGTGCTATGCAATAGTTCACGGGAGATGTCTGCGCTAAGACGGTGTAGGGACCGATGAAGTGAAACTGAAATTTGTCGCACAAGCCACGAGTGCGAATTGGGGTCCACAGAAGCACTTCATCGGCAGGCTGGAAGGACATGACGCGACGACAGGCGTCATAGTTAGTTTTGCGATACTGTTGGCTTGCTTCAGTATTTGTGCGCGCGAGCTGGCGAGAGCGCAAGAGATGGGACAGGTATTCTTCAGACGACGAAGAGGCTTTGATGGGCGTAGCGAAGAAAGAGGCGTCAAGGAAGGAAGATGGTGAACGGTCATAAACAAGGTAGAAGGGCGAGTATCCGGTTGTACATTGGACAGCGGTGTTGTATGCGAACGTCACGAAAGGCACAATTGTGTCCCAGTTTTTGTGGTCTGGTTGTACATACATGGCGATCATGTTGGAAAGCGTTCTATAGAATCGCTCAGTCAAACCGTTCGTTTGCGGATGGTAACTCGACGTAGTCTTGTGAGTGGTGCCAGATGCTTTGAGTACTTCGTCTACAAGTTGCGACAGGAACGCTTTTCCACATTCACACAGGAGAACGCGAGGAGCACCGTGACGCAGTATTAGGGCTTGAAGTATAAAGTCAGCGACGTCAGAAGCTGAGGCAGAACTCACGCAAGCTGTTTCCGCGTACCGTGTCAAGTAGTCAACGGCTGTTACGATCCACCTCTTACTGGTGGTGAGCGTCACCGGAGGGACCATACACGTCAATTACGACGACTTCGAATGGTTCCGAGGGACACGGGACGAGCTGAAGCTGTCCGCCTGGAGCAGAAGTACGAAGCTTTCGACGTTGACAAAGTGGGCAGGAGGCGACATATCGCGCCACACTAGCAGATAAGCCGGGCCAGTAGAAACGACCTTTTATTCGGTCGTAGGTTTTTGTCATGCCAAGATGGCCAGCAGTCATGTCATCGTGATATGCTTTCAGGACATGGGCCCGAAGTGAGCGAGGCAGAACAGGCACCCAGCGTTGACCGTCAGGGTGATAGACGTGGCAGTACAGGACGGTGTTGTCGAGCTTGAACAGCTCCAGCTGTCGACGAAGGCGGGCGTCAGGATGCCGCGAAGTTCCTTGAAGGCGGTCTACTATGCGTCAACAATAAGAGTCCGCAAGTTGACGAGATACAAACGAGTCGTGGTTATCCGGAGGCATTGCATCTGGAGGTGTTAAGGACAAAACACATGAAGCGTGAGTGTTTGAGGGTGTGTCACGGATGGCATCTGAATGACCACTGCATGGTGTGGTAGGAAGTGGGCAGCGAGAGAGTGCGTCTGCGCCTTGGTGTTTTCTGCCACTTTTGTAAACAATAGTGAAGTCGTGTTCTTGCAGACAAAGAATCCAACGACCAAGGCGTCCGGATAAGTTCTTAAGCATTGAAAGCCAGTACAATGCATGATGGTCTGTGACGACAGTAAAATGGCGCCCGTGAAGATAAAGCCTAAACTTCTCGACAGACCAAATGACAGCTAGGCACTCTTGCTCAGTGATCGTGTAATTTTTCTTTGCATTAGTCAGTACTCGGCTTGCGTAGGCGACGACCCTTTCTCGTGAAGACACATCACGCTGTAAGAGAATACCACCAATGCCGTGTCCGCTTGCGTCCATATACAAGAGTGTAGCTGCAGATTCACTGAAGTAGCAAAGTACGGGTTCCGATGTTAGGGCGCTCTTAAGACGCACGAACGCCAATTCACATTCAGGTGACCATGCGAAGGGAACACCAGCAGGAAGGAACTTATGGAAAGGTGAAGCGATGGAGGCGAAGTCACGTATAAATATGCGAAAGTAGGAAGCGAGGCCCAAGAAACTTCGCAAGTCTTTCGCATTTTCGGGACGCGGAAAGTGCATAACCGCTGAAACCTTGTCAGGGTCGGGACGAATGCCATCCTTGCTCACAATGTGGCCCAACACTTTAATGCTCTTGCTCGCAAAGCGGCACTTTTTGGTGTTCAATTGGAGGCCGGCATTGGCAAGGCACGTAAGAACTTCGTCAAGATGTTGCAAGTGCTGCAAGAATGTTGATGAGAAAATAACAATGTCGTCCAAATAGCACAAGCAAGTCTTCCATTTCAGGCCTCAGAGAACGGTGTCAATCATGAGCTCGAATGCCGTGGGAGCATTGCAGAGGCCAAATGGCATGACACTGAACTCGTAAAGTCCATCTGGTGTTGCAAAAGCAGTTTTTTTCTTTGTCATCCTCATGCATAGGAATCTGCCAATAGCCCGAACATAAATCAAGACTCGAGAAGTACTCTGCACCCTGCAGGGAATCCAAGGCATCGTCAATGCGCGGCATAGGATATACATCCTTGCGCGTGATCTTGTTGAGTGCTGAGTAGCCCACGCAAAATCGCACAGAGCCATCTTTTTTCCTCACCAAAAACGATAGGGGATGACTAGGGGCTAGTAAACGGGCGTATTATATTCTGTTGCAGCATATCGTCGACGTTTTCTTCGATTACTTCAGTTCATCTAGCGATATGCGGTAAGGGCGGCGACGCACGATAGACCTGCCGTCTGTCTCTACCCGATGTGTGGTAACGGAGGTCTGTCCTAATGAAGCAGAGTGCGCGTCAAATGAAGTTTTGTTTTTGCAGTAAGGCAAGCAACTGTTGCGACTCTAGAGGCGACAGGCCGGGACTAATGGCCGCTGCAAGGGCACATAGTGAAGCGGAACTTGCAACAGAAGAAACTGCAGATGAAGCTTTCTTTAAGGGAACAACACAGAGAGAGTCACAACCAGTGGTGCAAGCCAGTGTAGCGCCTTTAGGGATGAGTACTTGTTCGGATGTTATGTTTGCCACGCAAAGATGGGCGGATCCATTGGCAAACCGAACCAGGGATGTGGCGAAAGCAATGCCTCTTGTGAGGCAGCGTTCGGATGGATGTGCGAGCACCTCGCCTCTGTCAATGACATCAGACGTGATGGTAACAATCCACTGATGGCCTGGAGGTATCTCGGTATCTTCTGCAGCAAGCAAAGTGGTGCATCATCTGCATGAAGCGAATAGTCGGTGTCATCCATGTGAAGAACACGCTGCCGGCAGCAGATGGAAGCAGATGCTGCAGAAAGGAAATCCTAGCCTAGTATAAATTGGTGCGCACATGAACACAGCACTGCGAATTGTATGTAATGCAGTATTCCATTGATGTAAACCCGAGCAGTGCACATAGCGGAAGGGTGAATGGCGTCCCCTTGAGCAGGCATGAGTGCAGGACCATCATAGGGGGTCATAACTTTTTGCAGACTCGTACACAAATAACCGTGAATAACCGATACAGAAGCACCCGTATCGATCAAAGCTTCAACTCGAATAACTTCGACCACAACCAAAATCACATTGCATGGGCGCGCTGGAGGTATTTCTGTCCTGTCTTTAGATGCAGCTTTTCCTCCAAAAGCTACATGACTTAGTTTTCCTGATGGCGATCAGCGAAGTGGGAGAGTGGTCGTAGTGGTGATGTAGAACGACGAGGTGGTGACAGAGAACGACATCTGGCAGGACGGTAGTTAGGGCCCGTGTCAGACGCTGCATTTGGCGAACCAGAGCAGGTGGGAGGGGGAGAATAAGGACAGCGTTGGAAGGAGGTTCGCACAGAAAAGTCGTCCTGTTCGGATGTGTCGTATCCGCACGCTCGTCCTGCTGATGCTTACGGCAAATGCGTGAAATATGGCCTCGATATCTACAGTAATAACATATGGGACGTGTCGGGCGCCACTGTGGGTAAGAGTGTGGGCTAGGTGCACCAGTAGAAATAGAAGCCATGTGGGCCTGCATCAGTTTAGGAGGCATCGGTTGTACGACTGGCAAAACTCCGGCAACTTAAGCGTACGTTGACTGGGGCCTAGGGTGCACAGGTTCTATGTAGCCAGTGCCAGCCACGGATGCCAACTTCTCTGTAATGGCACGACAAAGCCGATCCTGTAGCGCACGGCAATAAAGAACTCGACGCGTGCTGAAGTGTACTACGACCGCTTTAATGGCGTCATAGAATCTGAGGAAGAAGCAGGTGCGTAGTGGGTCGCCCCTCCACTTCCCCTTCGTCTTCTTTCCTAGGTTCCAACATCTTCAGGGGCCTCAGCTGTGGTAGCGCCGATCTCCAGGTAGTGTATCTTTTGCGCGGGTCTTTTCAAAACTTTTCCGCTACCCAGGCGTAACAGGCTGGTGCGAACAATTCCGTCATTGCCGAGGTAAACTTCAACCCTTGCCAGAGGCCACATAAACTTCGCTTTGTTGGGTGTGTCCACAATCACGATGTCTCCGACTGTCAAATTACGGGAAGAAGATCCAGGAGAACGATGTGCGGATGGTAGAGTGAGAACATACTCGTGCTTCCAACGTCTCCAGAAATGACCCAATAAAGTTTGGCGGTGTTGTAAACTGAATCTTCTGTTGAATCAACATCCGGCAAAGTGGTAAATTGTTGGCCTGTAAAGAAATGTACTGGTGTAATCGCGGATGGCTCACCGGCTTCGAGGCAGGCATGAGTAAGTGGTCGGGAATGAACCACAGCTTCGGCGGACCCAGAGTTGTTGAAATAACATCCTCCCTCGTACCACGAAAGGAGCAACTAGTCCTAGTCGATCATAAATTCTAGATTGTGTTTGCAGAAGGAAGCGTTTTGCATCTTGAGCTTTCTCCAGAAATGACAAGATATTTTGAGATCTGTAAGTAAGGCTGTCGGTCTTCATGTTCCATGTCATTCGGAGCACTTCTGTATTGAATGGCCTGTGTCCGCTGCTGTTAGGTAGAGTTGGCTCATTTGATTCGAATATTTCCTGCAGCTCTTGACAACTTGTCCATTTTCTGAGCGGCATTCCAGCGTCATTCATTACTTCCTTCGCGGTGGCGTGTAGCTTACAGCTGCTTGTAAGTTCTCCGCCCCAAATAGCAAATCGTCTACATAGAATGACTTAGCAAGTAGTTGGGTCACTCCGTACCGCTCGTTTGCTACACCTGTTTTGAGGTGATGTTGAATGGTTGCTGTAAGCATGAATGAACTTGACGTTGATCCGAAAGATACTCTGGTCATTCGCCAGACTTGTATGTCTCGACGTTTCGCAAAGTGGCACTGGAGGCATGATGAGGCAGAGGGCTTACGGCGAAGCCAAGAAACCAGAGTTCTTCCCATATCATTGAGCGGATCATCGTATGTAATGAGGGGTCAGTGGCGGTGATGTTATCCCTTGTGTCCGGTTACAAACGAACAGACTCAAGTTCGTCAAGACGCTGGCACGTAGCGATATCGGCAACGCTGTTGGGGTTGTGGATGGCCAACGCATTGAACGCGACAGCACCGATGCCCTTGAGTATGTGCCGAGCTTTGTATGATTCGGTCATGGCCGCGTTCACACGTTGACAAAGGGCAAGGACATCCATGATGTAGGAGGTGTAGGACTCCCAGAGTTGCCGTCAACGAGTGTCAAGCGTCTTTTTAGCGAGCGCAGATCGAAAGGCCAGTGTACCAGAAACTTGTCCAAGCTTTTGCTTGAAGTTCTGCCAGTCTGGAAAATCGATTTCATGGTTGAAAAACCAAGTCTTGGCTACTCCCGTAAGGTAAAAGGACACATGGCGTAGCTTGAGCGGCTCGTCCCAACAGTTGGCTGCGCTCAGTCCGATCATAGCCGTCTAGCCAATCCTGAACGTCCTCTCCGCGGAGTCCAGCGAAGAGGTGGGGGTCGCGCTGGTGCCTGTTTACAGTAAAATAGGGAGGGGATGCAGCAGTCGGGGCCGAGAGGGCGGAAGTAGAAGGATCGGCTGGCGCATTGTGGGACATGACAGCGGACAGGTGGCACAATCGGCGACCTGATCAGAGCTCCAGGAGTGAGATCGGGATGGTAGAGGACCGGGGACCGAAAAGCACTCTCCACATGTGAGGATGCAGTTGTCACGGTGTATTTATTAGGCCTCGATGACGCAGCGAACTGGCCGCGCCCAAAGCACCGAACAGACTACCGATGATTACCCACACCCGATGAAGAAGCCTTTGTGATGATGATTATGTACAGATGACGCAGAGGAGCCTTTTAAGTGCCCACAATACGATTATTATGACTTGTCCTCTGGTACCCACAAGCACACGCATTGATTGGTCATTGGCATCGAACTCTCGATAACTAGGATGTACTCGGCCATGCATTGAGCTGTTCGCATGACCTTTGGAGCGTGCTGAGAGCAGAGCGCCATGAATCCGCATCGCATCGTGTGTGCTATAGGCCAACCGAAACGAAGTGCCAAAGTATATGCCGCCACAGTCAATCAGCGATCAGCAGGAAAGCTTCGTGCCTTTTTACGCCATTACTGCCCTTGAGGTACCACTGCATTGGCCTTGTATTTTTGGAGCTGTGTAGTCATGGATTATCACGATGATTGTGAGCGCTTCTGATCCACAGGGGAGGGCACCATGGGTAGTTCCGTTTTTACTCCATGTGCTCTGGCTGCACACGTACCTTCATAAACTGCATTATTGCTATCGGGGATTATGTCTAGCATGATTTTCTTCACAGCGTTTGCGGAAAGCAGCGTTGCTTCAACTCACTGAGAGTTGGGCACGCACGTACTGCGTACTTTTCAGAGTTTGGTGGTGGCCATACATGATCACAAATAGTAAAACCTCCATTCGAGCTCTGTGTGCTATGGCCGCGTGCTTACTTCAGCGCTGTGTCACTGCCGTTCATAATCACAGCGACCACGATTTTCTCTGCAGTAGTTTCACTGCCTGTGTACTCTGTGAGTGTGGTGCCCGCTGTCCATTAATGCATCAACCCGATTTTCGGCAGGACTAGCAGAATGCAGTTTCGCCCGGACTCTGCGTGTGCTGGCTGTGCGCATGCCTTCAAAATGGCTTGTTAGTCATCCTCAACAATGACAACGAACAGTAATTTCACTTTGTCTCAGTGTACTGAGCGTGATGTCAGAAACAGAATATTGCAGTTCTTGAGCACAGTGATTCCCCCGACACATAAGCGTGCATCAAACCCACCTGCTGCATCGTGGTTTTGAAGCATGGTACTTTGTCCTTGACCCTCTTGATCAGAAAAATATCGATAACGTTGCGCCATTTTTGCATGCATTCGCCTTTTTGAGAGCGCCCGATTTTTTTATGTTTCCACGTTTGTAAAATGGTCCAAAAGATCGCTCGTTGGTTGCATTTTTACTAAAATGCCGTTTGGACCCAGCTAGATGCACAAGGCCAGTTTGGTGCAGGGTGGTGCAAATTATGTAGGACTTCCGCTCCTTCTTTGGTCACAAGAGACATGTTTCCTGGTTTCCTTCAGTGTCTTATAACAGTTTTACAGTACATGCATGGCTAGGGCACACAGTGCCCAAATAGAGGTTTTACCGTTGGCAGGTTTTAAAAACTGCAGTCACTGCAGTTCATGTATGGATACCACCAAACTGAAAATGTCCACCTAACATGCAGCATGTCAAAGCAATGCTGCTTTCCGCAAATGCTGCAGAGAAGGCCATGCTAGAATCGGTCATGGTTAGCACTAGCTTAATGTCATCATGATCATCAATAGCAACTATGTAGCTCCAAAACTACGCGGCCAAGGCCGCTGCAGTTCAAAGGCAATAAAGTCATAGAAGGCACAGTGTTCCAGCTTTCCCATCATTCACTGATCACTATGACCGCACAAAGGTCGGTGCTTTCAGCACTTCATTTTCAGATGGCCTTTAACACACATGATGTGATACACATTCCCTGCACTCTGCATGCTCTGAAAGTCGTGTGAACAGCTCAATGCGTGGCCGACTGTGTCCGAGTCAGCAGGAGGAAGGCAACATTCTTCAGCTGGGTTCCAGCATCCCCGCTTTTGAAAACTGCAATTGGTACCTGCCAAACAATATACCCCCATTTTCTCCAGATTTTCTAGCAAAGGTGAAGGACTCAATGTAGGGCTTGCCACCAGATGGTTGACAAAGCTTACCAGTTGTCACTATTGATGATAAACCTGCAATATGGTAACTAAAGCGGAGTGCCATCATGCATGGCACCACTGTGGCTGCCTTCTTATTGTTCCACTGGAACACAGTGGAAAAACATTATGTTACCCACCACCTCCACCAAGAACTGGCATGACGGAGGTGTGTTTCTTTCATGATGAAGTGACGAAAAGGATTTCTTCTATGACACTGAAGTTATTCAAGTACAACCACATTCTGTCTTCTTTTTTTAAAATTTTTGTTCTAGCACACACAGTCACAATGTTTCTAACAACTGCATGCATCTGTTTCACTATGGCATATTATCAGCCACTGTCAGCGCATGCCATCTTGCTGAGTAACTGCCACACTTGCCTAGTTATTTTACAGAGTAAGCTGTTATGAGATCACAACAAGGGCCATTTTTGGCACCGTAGTTGTCTACCACCGCCGCCAGTGTTCGTAACCACTATCGTGCAAACTTTAGAAAAAAATAACCAAGATTGAGCAGGATTCGAACCCAAGTCCTCCGCGTGGCAGTCGAGCATTCTACCACTAAGCTATGCCTGTGCTTGAAAAATGATCCTATACAGGTATAAAGCCTGCCGAGAAATTGCATTAACAAAGATAATGTTACGTTGCAGAATAGTAATATGCCACCACATGTTGCGGAAAGTGGATTGCATAACGAGTGCGAGGAATCATTTGAAAGAACAGAGGGGTGCATGCTTTCTCGCTTTGCGCCACTACGGAGGCATCAACAACATTCTCATTATAAAACAATCTTCAACTTTTCCTTTATCATTATTACAAAGCGCTGCCTCGTGAAGCAGTTCTGTTGTGCCATGCATCATGCGACAGGCGACGTGAGCATCCCGACGGCAACCTGATTTGGCTCTTCGATATACCTATCACTTGGCCAGATCCCCAAGCATTTACAATGGCCTCTAAAAAGGTTGCTCCTCTAGCTTACGCTGTCACTGTCCTGCTATTCCGTGCAAGCCTGGGCTTTTTGTTTACACTTACACATGCTTGTCAAGGCAAAAGCAGAGAAAGTAGGTCGGTAGCAAAGCCCACGTCCTTAGAGCATGACAATACAACAAATCTATTTCTATTATCTATGCTTTTTCTACCCCCTATAAACATCCCTCTCTCTCCCCCAACACTGAAAGGATTTGAAAACATATGGTTATACACTGCCACTTTCCGTGTACCAGGATATAACTAAACTTTCCTATTAGGTCTGGTGAGGGAGCCCTTTAAACCTTTGTGGTCCATTGTTGAGACACTCCCGACAATGCAGCATGACCATAGTGGTCCAACATCAGGCACCGTACAACAAGCTCTTTGACAATTCATTTGTGAGCATTTTCTCACTGCTGCACACACATTATGCCTATATATGTTTTGTTATTCGTTTGAGGGATAAATAAATTTATTTTGCTTACACCTGTCTCTTGTCTACTAGAGTGCAGCATTTACTTATCTTGTAGCATTAAATTCTAGTGCTTTCATTGGCTGCCCGCATGCCACTGGCTATGAAACATTGCCACTTTTTTCCCTGCAGAGTGCCTTCTAAGGTTACAGCTTCAAGGCCCCTAAGGGAAACAAATAGGATTTCAATGGGGAAAGCAAAGCAACTGCAGGCTTTGAGTCAGGAAGATGATGACAGAAATAAGGACGGTGGCTCTAGTGGCACACAAGGCAACAGAATAACTTGCGGATGTGTGCTGCTATACCCTAGGTTGCCTACATAGATGGTTTCCCCGACTACAAACATTCATATGCATATGCAGCCGCTGAGGCAAAGATAGAAACAGCAATGACATCTGCGGTACTACTGGAATATGATCAAGGATGTTGAGGTGAGGGCTCGTGCTAAGAAGCAAGACCTGCCAACACATTTGGAGTGCGAGGGAAGGCTAGATAAGAAGCCTCACTTTATCTACAATCTCACTGGCTGAAGCAGCGAGGAGACCATGCTGTTTGCTTTGATGGCAAAGAAAAATTTGACTGGAAAGAAACTGTTCCTTCGCAAAATTTGGAGCAATACTCCAAGACTGCACCTAGGACAGCTATATAAAAACTTCCATATGCTGTTCTTTCAGAGCAGCCCTTTCTGCTGCAGTTGGTCAGGTGAACTGCCTGCTCACCGCAGACAAGATTCTGGGGCACTGCCCTACAAAGTCTTCACTGCGAGTTATCAGGGCATTGCTGCGATTTCTATGAAAAAGTGAACTTGGCAAGAGATTGTGACTGTTCTCTGATGTGTAGCATTGATGCATTGGCAGTCTATTGTCTTTCCCGCTTTAGTTCCCCTCTCTCCTTCCCCAGTACAGGGCAGCCAAGTGGAGATCTCGTCTGCTTAACCTCAGTGTCGTTCCTTTACTGTTTTCTCTCTATGTCCAAACACCGCCTAAATAATAGTGAATGACCTGGGCATAAAAGGCAATGCAAAGATAAATCCTATGAGTTCTTTTTTTCACAGTTATTCTTTCTTCCAGCACCCACAACTCACGAAAGACTTTTAGACAAGAAAGGGTTTAATTAAGAAAAAAGATAAATGAACCTGTAGGCAGAGCAGTGAAAAAAGTTACAAGATTATTGTGGCCAAAGCAAATTCTCTACAAGAGTGCAAGAACAGTGGAGCACCATGGTATAATCACCTCGTCGCAGGTGCAGCACATCCTCTCGCTCAATTCCCAACTTCACAGCGGCTTTGGCAGCTGCCTCCTGTGCAGTTGCTGCACTCACCCACACTTCCTCGCTCTGCATAAGTGTAATGCAAAATGCACAAGGACAATGTTTCGTACTGGCATAACATTCACAACAGAGGTTACCAAGGGCAAGCACAAGTCAAAAAGCAGACAATGCTAATCTCATACCTACACAAGGTGCTGTCCCATGTGTATGTATCTCATACCTACACAAGGTGCTGTCCCATGTGCATGGGCTTTCATGCCTTATATGCACTAAGAGCTACTATCCTATACCGATTAGGCTATTAGTGCACTTAGGACCTACCTATCCTATATGCACTAACAGCCTGGTAGATTAGGCAAGCCAAGTGAGGGACTCGACTATAACAGAATCCTAATGATGCATTTTTATGAGACTGTGCCATAACCTAGGATCTGAAAAAGTGCAACATATGAATCCTTGCGACAGTACTACTGATGAAGTAAAAAGTTTCTCTAAGACAAAACCATATCTAAAATTGAATACATATCGAGTCAGCAATAAACTACTAGAGACCATCATTGAGGTTTGTTATTGCTGCCTCACAGCATTTTTGCCTGCACAAGTGATTCCTTGCACAGCAGCAAGCATTGAGGACAGATGAAGTAGAGGCAATGAGTTTTGAACTTCCACTGGTGGCAGCTGCGTTCAGTTAAGCATGTGCAGAACGACCAATCTACAGCACCTGGACAGGACAGGACCACGGGCTGATAAGGTGGTGCACGTTTGAGCTATATCTAGGAAGCCAGTTACTTTTCGTAGGTCTCAAACAGCCTGTGTGAGGTCTGCATAAATGAGCTCAAAGGCTGAACCCCATGTGAGCTGGGCAGCATGGCACAATAGCCTGGAAATGTGAAACCATGCGCAATCACATGGAAAAGAGAGAGAGCGGTTCTACTTGGTCCTTGTATGGCTTGGAAGCAATCTTCCTGGTTCTTTGAGTAATGGAGACTTGGACATTGAAGTCACTTCAGGAGAGTCTAGCTAAGAGGAGTTAACAACTAATTGGTGTTGGTTACTTTTTATTAGATTTTGCATTTTTAGTTTACTTTCAAAAACGTGCCTTTCAGATATGCACTTAGCAAATGTATTTATGTATTTGAATTGATACTTTGATAAATATTTTTCTTGAAAGAGAAATTAGCCTGGGCCCACCAAATACTTCAACATTTCACTAGGAGCTATGTGTTTCACTATGTGTTATTTTTTTGTGACTGATGAGGCACTCGATCTATCATTTTAATTTTTTTATAAAGGGTGCCTAGTAATATTCCAACAATTTTGAAATTTGCTACAAAATATTTTTGCAGCAATATTACTTCTTGTTACAAACTTTTTCAAAAACTAATTTTTTCTTTGCTTACAATTAAAAGAAAAAAGTGTTTTATCAACTGCATTAAGACAAATGCCAATTGAAAGCACATATATTGCCCTTCACTCATATATGGTATGTCCACGTAAACCCAGCAGCTGTTGAAGGAAAAATTCGCAACAAAAACGTACAAAACAAAGGTTTTCATTCATGAATAGATCATTTCATTCATGAATAGAATTTTCACAGTTTGTGTATTTTTATGTGCAGATTATAGAAATAACTATTTTGCAATTGAGCAGGTAATTCCAAATACACTGCAAAAACCATTGCATAAGCTGGGTCCTTTATTTGGAGCAAAAACAGGATTTAAACAGAAAACCCCAACACAGTGGCTAAGGTGCTGAAACAACCTATGATGCTTAAGGAGTGCGAGACGTTATAAATCAGCCTACTCAGCTGATTTTAGCAAGAGTTACAGGCCACGAAAGTTCATAGAAATCTCTCTTTACATGTTGTGGAGTGGGCACGGTGGAGCGGCAATGATGCAGTCGCTCAGGATTCCGATTTTGATTTTTGTGCAGTTTATCACCGGATCTGAAACGCGGCTACAGAGTGCGGATCCTGCACTTGTCAACTACTCTTCACTGATGTTGCTGGCGGTCCCGATCTGCACTGATACACCTCTGTGTTACCAGCCGTCTTGACGGCGGCACTCCTTTCACCGTCAGCTGGTCAACAACACTGAGGGCGACCACAGCGGCACGAGAGGATATAAGAACCACAGAATTCCTCTGTTCCTTCAGTGAGCACGGTGGAGCGGCAACAATGCGGTCACTCAGAAATCTGATTCTGCTTTTTGCGCAGGTTAGTAAACCTCCCTCTCTTTAGTGTAAGCGGACCAGCAACGTCTGTCTGCTGCTCCTACCGTGCCCAAGTGTCCTATTTGAGTGCCTGTGCAGATGCTTGCTTGTCACAAAGCTTTACTATGTTGCGGAGACGTTGAAGTAAACCCTGGCCCCACTAATACTAACAAATAAATACCAGGCGCCATCACTAAGTTGTCTGAAAAAGGTGATCACCATCATGATGAGCTAATGAAGGTTCTTACTGACCTAAAGACAAAACAGGAGGCATTAGCACAAGCTATCACTGATCTAACACAAGGATTATTGATTGTTGAAGCTTTTGTCGAATCATATGACGGGTCTGCAGTAGTCAGTGAAGTACCTCGTCTAACCACTGAAACTGTCAGGATGTACGGCCAGGCACTCAGTGCCCGAATGGATGATCTTCAAGACAGGTCCGGAAGAGACAGCCTATTTTCTTTGGTATACCGGCAGCCCCACTGAGACATCGGCTCAGTATGAAGGCCTTGTTCGTGACGTGTTGTCCCGTCACCTTAACGTGAATATTTCTGACTCTGAAGTTTCCTGAGCGCACAGGTTAGGACCCTATGCCAATAATAAGGCTTGACCAATTATCCTCAAATTTTCATCGTCTAAGGCTAGCAATGCTATCTTGGCACAGAAACATGAGTTCAAAGGAAACGGTGCATCGGCCACCAAAGATTATTGTAAAAGCATGCAAAACTCAGGAGAAAGGTAACAGAATTCGCAAAGGCAGCAAGGGAACCATATTCGCTGCGCGTTAAGAAACTGATCATGAACAAAAAACATACATTTACTGTGCAGAAACTGATAGCGTTAGCAAAATAAATTCACCAAGAGCACTGAACACACACAACAATGCGGCCTCTGTATCTGCACATACTGGCACTTCTAGCACTCCACAGCTACACACGTCTCGTTTACTGTGCAGAAACTGATAGCGTTAGCAAAATAAATTCACCGAGAGCACTGAACACACAGGACAATGCGGCCTCTGCATCTGCACATGCTGGCACTTCTAACACTCCACAGCTACGCACGTCTTGCTCCTGCACGGGAAACACCCTTTTTCTTTTCTAATGTGCGGAGCGTGTTGAATACATGTGTAGAGCTGTCTTCTGCTATTGATTCCTGCTCCGCTGATGTTGTTGGCCTCCCAGAGACTTGGCTTTCCACAAAAGTTAAAAATGAAGAAATCTTGGATTGTGAGAAGTGCTACAAGCTTTACCGATGTGACCGGGATTACCAGTCTAGTGGTGGTGTTCTGCTGGCGGTTGCTGATAATCTGGCTTCTCATGTTATTCCTGTGTTATATTCACAGGAGCTTGTGTGTATGCACGTGCTCATTGATTCTCGCGAAATATTATTTTGTGTTTGCTATCGGTCACCAACTGCATCATTATCATCCTGTAATGACCTCCACGATGTCCTCCCCAATCAGCTGTTCGTCAGATATCCAAAATCAACTGTGTTCATCCCGATTTCGACTTTCCTGACATTATGTGGGAAAGAGACTCGATCAGTTTGAAGCACAGCTCAGCGGAAAAAGGAATTTCTGACTTTTTGTCACAACTTCAACTTGACCCAACTCGTTGACTTTCCCCCTCGCATTACTCCCAATTCCGCAAATATTAGATTACCGTATTTACTCGAATCTAACACGTACCTTTTGGATAAAACGGGTGGAAAAATCGTAGAACAACACTGTTACCATATCGCCATCGGCATCAAAATGGCCACCTCCTATGAGGTCCGGGCGCTGTCGAACGTTCACCGGCGAAAATGAACTAGCGGCATGGCGGTCTTTGACGCGCATGTTTCTATGTCCCTGCTGGTCCCACACCGAACGATGCCACGACGCACATGATGTGTAGGCCGATGATACATGCCGCACCGGCTTGACTGTCTTGTGGCCAACGAAAGTCGCTACGTCGCCGATGTAATCTCTTGAGACGCCCAGCCGCACCAGCATAGCGTTCGCAGGTAGCCGTAACGGAAGATATTTCACATCACCGCATGCAAAGCGGCTCATCATCGCATTTCTCCCTCATATCTGTGCTGAGACCAAGATTTTCAGTCGTGCGCACTGCATGATGTCCGAGATTGCCTCACAGCAATCTTAGGGACCCCGCCCCAACCATGCTTAGGCTTATTTGCGCCAGCCTGCACAGCCCGCATGGCAGCACGTGGCAGCGGGCGTGAGGGGACTGCGATAGCACGGAGGAATGCAGCGCTGTGTGTAAATGATGTTATCGCCAATTGCATGCGGCTACGCCCGGCAACATGTCGCCGTTTTATCGGGATGCAGGAGTTTTAAATCAGCGCGCTGAACGTCTTCGAGACAATGCGGATTGAGTGAAGCGGGAAAGCCATAGCGCAGCTGCTTGAGGGACTGTGGGGGTTCAGAGTTCACGGAGCGTTTATTATGCGAGTGAGTTCATTATGCGAGTACGATATTTGCTTTTATGAATGTGAGAAGGTTGATTCCTAAGGCCCTTTTCTTCTGTGTCACGAAAAATGTGAGCGCATTACAACCTATGTTTCACTTTTTTTTTTCTCGCGGGAAAAGGGTGCGCATTAGAATTGAGGGCGTGGTAGAATCGAGTAACTACGGTAATACTTACCATTACACCCGAGCTAGTTTTGCCCCTAACCCACCTATCTGGAATGAGCGACCACTGTATAATCCACTCCACATTAAAAGCACAGGTTTCTGTCAAGAAAAAAAACTAATGTCATCAAAGTCGGAGGACATTGATGGAATGAACAGAGAATTACAATGTTTTGTTGACTCGTTTTTTGCTGGTTTTGAAGAGGGATCAGTTGAGCAGAACTTGTTGGAACACAAGGACAAACTGGTATCCCTAATTGATTGCTTTGTTCTTAAAAGGAAAATTTCATCGAATCCTTGTTTTTCTATGGTTTACTAACACGTTAAGATGCATGCACAATAAAAAGAAGAGGCTATTCAGACGCGCAAAATTAACAGCCAGAACTGACCACTGGTCACCTTATCAGGTATTTAATAGAGGATTCTGTACTCCGGTTTTGCAAGTCAAAAAAGAATTCTCTACCTTTGCTGTTGCGCTTTAACCTGGGTGAGTTTTGGAGCATCGATGAGCAGAATGAAACCATGATATATTCAATTATTCCAGTCTAATGTCGCAGTTGCTCTTAGCGAGTGCTGCGATGTTTTGAGTGATGTCTTTTGCTGCACTTTCATAATAGCACCCCCATGATATTTCCGCATTTAACAAAAACCAATTTCCTACCTATGGACCCCATTGTTATTGATGCAGTTGGTGCAAAAAGACTGGTAGTGAACTTGTAAGTGTCTTCATCGGCCAGTCCAGATTGTATTTCATCAAAAATGTTGAAATGCACGCAAGTCTATTCTTCTTTGATATTGTCAAAACCTTTTGAACAGTCATTACAGATGTCCACACTGCCATCTGACTGGATGGCTGGGAAGGTGGTCCCTGTACATAAATCTGGTGATGTACATTCCCCTAATAATTACTGTCTGATATCATTAACATCCATTCCAGTAAAGATCTTAGAACATGTAAGACACTAGCACCTCATCGAATTCCTTGAGTCTAATGCCTTCTTTAGTGTTTATCAGAGCGGTTTCCATAAAGCAGTTTCATGTGAGATGCAGTTACTGTGCTTTACTAATGACCTGTTTACTAACGCAGACCTTGACTTTGACACTGACTGCATGTACTTAGACTTCGCTAAAGCATTTGACTTCGTCTCACATGATCTGCCCATTTTCAAACTCAATCAGCTTAACACTGACCCCAATGTACTCGCGTGGATTAAGCAATTTCTCTCTAACTGCAGCCAGTATGTAATGGCTAACAATTTTTTTCCACCCAATTCCGCTGTAACATCTGGTGTACACAAGGGTCTGTTTTAGGCCCATAGCTTTTCCTAATTTATATCGTCGCCAACTTCTTCATTCATGAAATCGTTCTGCGACATGGTGCACCATCCGTGGTTATTACAGACAGAGGCACAGCTTTCACAGCTCAACTACTTGAAGAAGTGATGCACCTCAGCGGCACTGTTCCCCGTCGCACGACTGCTTATCATCCGCAGACGAATGGACTAACCGAATGGCTCAACAAAACCCTCGCTGACATGCTTTCAATGTACATCGACGTGGATCACAAGAATTGGGATAGCGTTCTTCCGTACGTAACTTTCGCCTATAACACCGCCGTACAAGAAACCACAGGATTTACTCCTTTCCGCTTGCTCCATGGCCGCGAGGTTACCACAATGTTAGATGTCATGCTTCTGCCTGACCCCTTCACAACCACCACAGTGAATGCTGCCCAATACACCCAGCGAGCCGAGGACGCTCGTCAATTAGCTCGCCTGCGCATTCGCTCTAAGCAGCACTACGATGCTCACAGGTACAACCTACGTCACAGAGAAGTTTCCTACTGCATTGGAGACAAAGTATGGATATGGAGCCCTGTGCGCCAACGAGGAAGGTCGGAAAAACTTCTGCACCCTTACTTCGGATCTCACCGGGTTATTGAACGTGTCAACGACGTCAACTACATAGTTGTTCCTGAGAGCACCACGGGACGCTCCCGCCGCACACCACAACCGGACATCGTTCATGTGGCTAGGATGAAGCCATATTACTCACGATGATCACCACTCCTTCCCTCATTCCTGTGTAAGCATCGGGCCGATGCTTTTGAAGGGGGGGAGTAATGACGCAGAACTTCAGTGCATTTGTGTGCGTTGTGCAGTTACGGCCGTCCGCAGTTTTATTTTGCGCACCGCGGATTGTGGCGTGGAGGTAGACGAAGACAACGAAGAGGACGTGCTGTTCGATCGGTGCCATTTTGCAGGGTGACTGGCTGTTGCCTCCTCTGCATTTATCGTGGCAATATTAGCGATCTTCCTTCTTATGTTTCTCAACTGTTCGCTTGTTTGCAGACAACTGCGTCCTCTATCAGAAAATTACTAGCCACACCGATCACCTTAACCTTCAAAGCGATCTAGATAGCATATTTGAATGATGTAAGAAATGGTTCATGACCCTTAATTATAACTAAATGTAAAAGCATGCGAGTTACATGTCATACTACTACCCACTGTCCACGTACTTACTCCCTCAATGACATTCCATTACCATCTGTTGACAACTACAAATATCTCGGTGTTTTCATATCATCGAATCTATCCTGGAATATGCACGTAGAATATGTGACTAACAACACTAACCGTATGCTTGGTTATCCATGTCAAAACTTTCCCTCTGCTCCAACATCACTCAAGTTAACACTCTACAAAACATTAGTAAGATCAAAATTAGAGTATGCATGTGCCATATGGCATCCTACTCATGCCATTCTCATTCAAGCCTTCAAAGCCACTCAGAATTGTGCAGCACGTTTCATTTTATTGGATTATTCCCGTCATTCTAGTGTCACATCTATGAAGAGCACCCTAAACTTGCCTGATCTTTCGTTGCGCCGCAAATTGTCTCGCCTTAACCTTTTTCACAAAATCTATTATCATAACAGCTACTTGAAGGATGCCCTGTTTCATCCACCTCGTTTCATATTACCACGGAATGATCATCGTTATAAGGTCGGCCTACCATCCTGTCGCACCAGAATTCACGATGACTTCATTGTTCCCAGGACAAGCGTCGCCTGGAACCACCTTCCCGCCTCCATCGCTTGCATAATGGGCGATAAAGATTTCAAACTCGCAGTACAAGATGCCCTGTAACTTTTTTCTCCCCGATCCTTTCTGTAGTGCCTTCAGGCCTGCCTTGAAAGTATCTTTAATAAATAAATAAATACATGTGACTCACTACAAGAAATTTGTTAAATGTATATAGCGTTTTACACGCATTTCTCTTTTCACCAAGAAACCTGAAAATTCGATGGAGCAGGAATCGATGTCATGTGAAGTAATCAAAGAGGAATTTGGTTATGCCGAACTACTTGGTATTCAGCTAAATGTTACAAGTAGGAACAGCATCTCTCTGCAGATGGAGCATAAGCACAATGACTACAACTGCTGATGCTATAGGTATATTTAGAATATGTGAAGTGCGAGAGCCACTGTGGACTAGTGGTAGCGTGCTTGGTTGGCACCTCAGTGTCCCGGGCCGTTTCCTGACCCCCTAACCTGTAGTAGGTTGATATTTGTCTGTGCCTGTCTGCTTGCTATATCTACATTTAAATCACAAGCTACAGCAAACGGTGTTTCTCTTGTTTAAGCCAGGCAAAGTATGTTCTCATAAAATTTTGAAAGTCTATTATGGTTGGTCATAAGCTACAATGCTCAGCAGTCAATCACCTGTGGCACATACCCGCATAGCCCTGGCTGATCATTCCGGTTATCGGCCACACAGGATCATAGTATTGTTAATCACGATATATGTTATGAGTATATCATTTTAGTGATGTCTAGATAATGATTCATTTTCGTCCATAACCTCTTATGTTTTTTTATGCCCATGTAATCGAGTGGCGGAGACTGCCAATTGCCTTCCTCCCTCCTCAATTTACAACTGTCTCCCGATGGTGTGCGAGCTTCCCAAAAGATGCTTGCACCCCATACTTGCCTGTCCATGCTGCAGAGCATCCCAGGCATAGCCCGCTACACTGCAACACATTGAGGCGTTTCGAAGCACCTACCAAAGCAGCTTACAACCAAAAGTTGTCCAGTGTTAGCTGCAGGTAAGTTCCTGTCTTGCAGCAGCAACAGGTTTATGTTTTTTGCTTGAAATATCAGGGATGGATGACAGAACTTCCATTCTGTCATGCGCTTTGCCGCCTTGTGTTTTGGCGCATCAGTGGCAAAACGCAAGGCAGCTGTGCTAGCAGACCTACCTCCATCAAAGTGAAAAGCACTTGATGAGGAGCTTGCTTTTCATGTACATCGTGAACAAACGCCAACGGAACCTGCACATTAATTTTACAGCTCCAACTCTACTACGAACACCACAGACTTCTCTCCACAAGAATGTGCCCGAGCTGCGTAGTCATGTCATCTTCTCTGGGACTGGGTATGGGATGGCAGTGGAGTGTAGTATGAAGCGCATGAACTAGAAGGTATAGGTGGAGCGCTTTCTTCCTTTCTTCACTTGATGGGCATGAGAAAATATAGCAGGCTATGGTTCATCCTGCCTTGACACCCTATCATCGCAATCTTAACTAGTCAATGAGACGACCAGGAGAGCGCTGGGATGTGAGTGAGTGGACGGATGTATGGATAGATAGACATGGTAAAATCTCCTTGTTGAATTTGAGAACCCAAACATGACTGTCACCTCCGACTCTGTCTTGCTTTGGATGTCATTCCTGTGCTGCCATCCAGAAGCACGACAGAGAATGAAGCGCGGTCACCAAGCACTGTGAGGCATTCGACTACAAAAGTGAGTTCGAGGGGACAATTCTAGAAAGCAAGAAACTGTGAAAGCATGAAAGTGTGAAAGAATGAAATTATTCACCAATGAAGGATTTGTGCAGCACAAACATTCGCAGTGCATTTACCTATGGCTGCCTGAAGGCTCCCTAGCTCATGACACTCAGAAATTGACTATGGCAGACATGAACTGATGATATAATTTCTGAGGTTTTACGTCCCAAAACCACGATTTGATTATGAGAGATGCCGCAGTGGAGGGCTCCAGATATTTCGGCCACCTGGGGTTCAATGTGCACTGACATCACACAGTATGTGGGCCTCAACATTTCGCCTCCATCGAAAAGCAGCTGCCACTGGCCGGGATTCGATCCCATGGCCTTCGGATCAGCAGCCGAGTGCCATACCACTAGACCACTGTGACGGGGCTAAGCCTACACTGTATAGTCTTAATTGAACCTCTTTGTTTGATCCTGAACACTGGCCACACATGGTGTGCATGTCACCAGTAAGTGCTAATATTAAGCAAACTAAGTTGGCCATGTGTTTGATCAAATGTACTCTATCTCACCTAGTATGTACTTATAGGATTCTACGACTGTCATTTAACCTTTATCGCAGACTGCCGGCCAGTACCTGAATTGCATGGTTGTTACTTTCTGGACTTTTTGACAGATCTCTGTGGCCTACAGCTGTATGCTGCACTGCCAGTCAGATTCAATATGCAAGCTTCCTGGCATCTCTTTCCATAATATTCCCGTGGACGAAATGCTGCAGCAACAGTGGATAAAAGCCATATGGAGGGACAACTGGAAGACAATTATTCAACGGTGTGCAGTAGGCATTTTAGATAGAATTCATAGAGGGCAAGTAGAGCTGCCTTAAAAAAGGTGTTATCTCGTCTGTTTTCCCAAATACCCAGCGTTTCTGGGGCCACAGCCTTTGAAAGATATTTCTAAAAAACTGAAAATGGTCAGTGTCACAAAGCAGGGACAAGAACAACAGGCCACAACAAAAAAGAAGGAAGCACTCGGAAGATGAGCACCAAGAGGGGATCCCAGCCATTGACAAACCATACAGAGAAGAGTTAAAAGACAACTAAGAGGGGATTTCAGACATCAACCAATGATGTGGAGGAGAGTTAACACAAAACAATACAGTGGAACCTCGATTATACAACTTTCAGGGGACAACGCAAAACCGTCGTAAAATGCAGGCATCGTAAAATCGAAAAACTAAGAATATAGTCAGTGATGCTTATTGTCGCCCCCAAAAATGGGCACATATCGCCTGAGTAAGCCTGCGGCAGGAACCTGCACTGCTCCATAGATAGTAGATTAAATTTTAAAATATGAAAAAAGCACAGTACCTGAACTAAACTTTATTTATCCCTTTCGAAAAAAATCTGTTATCTTTTTCTGGATGTTTGCCCAGCCGCGCCGCATCAGCTTTCTTTTGAGAGCTGCGATATCAGGCAGCAAGTCGCCGACATCATCGCGTGCACAAGCAAATCGGCGAATGTTGTCGATGGAAGACAACACTTCCGTGTAAGTCGGAACGGACATGCTAGCCTCGCCAGCGTCATCCATTTCTTCCTGATCAGAAGTGTCTGTAGATTCGGGGCACACAGCTTCGATAATGTCATCCACTGACACCGCTCTACACACTGCAACACCGTCGTCGGCACCAACATAGTCCGCGAAAGTTCCCGGCAGCTGCAAGCAGCCGAATTCGGGTTCATCATCGACAGACACTGCAGCTTCACTTGTAGAACAGGCATCACTTCTCTTGAAGCCGCAGTGCCTGAACGAGTTCGCGATCGTGTCTGACGAGACCGCATCTCATGTACTGGCAATGTAGTGCACCGCGTCAAGGATCGTGAGCTTCTTTTGAGGCTGTTGGCGTTCCATGCCCGCCAGCCGACGCTGCACCAAGAACTTCCGATACTTTTGCTTTAAGCACTTGATGATGCCAGCGTCAAGTGGCTGTAGCTGGCTGACTGCAGGAATGCAACTTTCACATTTCTCAACTCTGATGCATCCGATGGATGCACGGCACATTGTCCAGTAGGAGCAGAATCTTCCTGTTCCTGGTGCCTATTCGTGAATCTAGCTGTTGTAAAAATTCACGAAAAATAGCTGTCGTCATCCAGGCTTTCCTGTTGAATTTGCATTGGCACGACAACCGTTTAAGTTTTTGAAGCATCGCGGCTTCTCAAACTTTCCAATCACGAGGGGAGGAAGTTTTTCAGACCCGTCTTCGTTCGTGCAAAGCAGCACGGTAAGACGCTCACAGCAGCGGCTGTGCACTACTCCATGACGCTTCTTAAAGCGTTCCAACCAGCCAATGGAGGCTTTAAAATCATCAACGCCGCAGCGCAGCACAATATTATCCGCCTTCTCTTTCAGTATTGCGCCGTCTACAGCAATTCCCGAACTGCGTGCCTGGCGCAACCACTCAATGAGGGCTTTCTCCATGGAGGCATATTTGCCATCTTTCGCGGCCTTTCTTTTCAGGCCGAACTTGGCCGCATTCAGTAGAATGGTTTCCTTCTTCGCGAGGATCGTTTTCAGTGACGACTCGGGAATGTTGAGGTCGCGGGCAATACTGGCTTTTGTTGCTCCCTTCCGCTTCTCAGCCTCCTCAATTATTCGGAGCTTATCTCCAAGCGTCAGCGGTTTTCAGTTCCGGGACATGGTGAACCAGATGAGTTACAATGACGAGAAGTTATAGTCGAAGAACGCGGAACACTATGCACGTGGTAGCAGCAGCTACGGCGCACAACAATCCGGGAGACGCAGAGGTGAAGGAATGACAAAATGACAATGGGCCTGGGCTCTTTGATTTTCGCGAGAGCGTACGTACATTCCCCGCTCGTGACGCTGACACAAGCTTCGCCCAATCGTGTGCGGCGAAAACCGCCCCAGCCGTCTGGTAGCCAGACGGCAGCTACAGCATTCTTCAACACAAGCACATCCGGTGAAGAACCCGAAGCGCCCGAAGTCTCGTAAAAATTATTGCGTTCCCGAAAGCGAAGCTCGAAATTATCTGCCATGCCATCCGTATACAACGGTTCCTGGACAACCAAACCAGTACAGAAAAAAAAGGAAAAGAACGCGCCGTAAGTGCGCCGCGCTAAAAAAAGGCCAAAAACGCGCCGCGTTGAAGAAAAAAAGAACACGCCGGAAGCACGCCGCGCGGTGAGCACTACGCACGTCTAGCGACAAAAAGGAATGCGCTTTGGCTGGCTCTGGCTAGCTCCGGCATACCGCGCGTCGCCTGTAGCTGTGAGTTGGAAAATCAAAGAGGCCCTGTGGTAGCAGAGTGGACGGGGGCTGCGCACCCGTTTTCTCAACGTTTCCATCCAGACATGGCGTTGTCGCGTGCGCGCCTGTGTTGTTTAGGGGCTTTTTTCTCGGATGGTCCAGTAAGGCGTCGTATGAGGTGGGGCCGGTGTAGATCTGCGTCGTACGTACGAAGTTTTTAATGCATTATTTCTATGGGGGTTTTGCCGGGACCTATCGAAGTCGTAAAATGCGGTTCGTCGCATGACCGGGGGACGTACAATCAAGGTTCCACTGTAGTTCTTAAAACCTAATGGGTATTGGTCAAGCAGATGTTGAAATATTTTTATGAGCAGTAATGACAATTCTCTCATACAGATGTTGACAAAGCATGACAGGTTGATGTTGGCCTGTCCAACCTGCTTGCCATAGCTGAGTGGAAGCGAAAAAACAAATTGAGAAACCTCATCAAACACCAGCTCGTTAAAAAGAGCTCAACGAAATGACTTATGACTGCCACTTTAGTGACCATGTACATATGGCAACAGCCAAAGAAAAAATACTCCCAGCTGTTTTTTTTCCTTGTGGGACCAAATTGTCAACTTAAAACAAAAGAAGCCAGCATGGTCTGAAGACGTAATTCGACCCTCCATAATACACTTCGGCATCTTTCTAGAAAGGCATACGAGAATGCATAAAAAGACATGCTTCTCAAGCTGCTGAGCGGAAGAAAACTGCAAATTACATAAGCAGCAGTTCAACGGAGAAAAAGTTTTAAGTTTAATTCAGGCTCATATAGAAGTAGAGCTTGAAAACTTGAGGTGCCACAGTCCAGGGTTCGTTCGCTGATAGTTGATGAAATAAGGATCAAGCCCAAGTTCACAGCAAGCAACAAGACTGTTTGGTTGTGAACATGGATATGGGTGTTGCAAATGAGACTGCAACTGAGCCCATCCTAGCAAATACGTTGCTTTGCTTCATTACAAACGGCCTCTCCACAGCTTACAGGATCCCAGTCACGTACTATTTCCAAAGGGACTCAGTGGAAAGCAGCTGTCGGTGCTTGTTCACTATGTAATGAAGAACGTGGAAGAAGCTGGCTTCACCATGCTGTGCTTTGTAAGTGACAATCACAAGGTCAACACGAACGCCACGACGCACCTATGTAGTGGGTTCTTACCGGATTGAGCACCACTGAGATCTTGACAGGCCTAATTAAGTTTCAGCTATACTGCCAAGTGCTTAAAAATATGCAGTCGCAGTTCCTTGCCTGGGACATCAAGAAAAACAAAGTGTGTTCCTTTTGCATTAATAAACCTAAGAAATGCAAAAAGGCTCACTAAAATATAAGTACCCAAGCAATAGAGAAAATGAACGTGAAAAGATGGAGGTTCTCTGCTTGGATGGCACTTCAGCATTACAACTCTTGTAGGAACAAGCAGGATATGAGAGCAAGCCCTCCTCTGCATTTGCAGAGCCAGCAATCTATTTATGAAGAACACCTTTCGCTGGTTCACCCTACACAACAGCAAGAAAGTGCAGCACATTCACCAATGTTTTGCCCACACTCGTCACTTTTACAGTTGTGAGGATGACCACCTGAAGTGGCTCAATGTCACCTTCCCCTTATATACTGAAGAGCTGGATAAGAACTCAACTTCCCCACGTGGGTTCCTCATGACAGAGACTTATGATGTTCTTCTCCTGACCACACACTCAACATCTGGCCATGTTTGTCACTTGCGAGTAACAGAAAAGTTTTCTTCCGTGCTTGCGAAGAAATTCAGCAGTGATCCAACAGACGAACTTTTTGGTGCATTATGAAGATCACTTGGTAGTAATGATCGATTGGGCATCCGTCAGCCATGTTTGTGCTGGAAAAGTTACTGAAAATGGGAAGTGCACCGTTGGAATGCAGCTAAGTCAGAATGCAGCAATGTGCTGCACAATGAGCAGCCTGAATCCAGCAAGGGGCTCACGCTCGATGCACCAGGAGCACGTGGAAGCTAAGCTGCGCTACCACAAGAAGCTGTTGAAGTACTAAGCGGCTCAAATTGGCCAGGGTGCCTGCAAGTTTACTGCTGCCAGTGTTATAAGGGAACATACGTGGTGTGTGACAGCTGCTGTTCTCCGACTTCGAAGCTACTGTCTGGTCAATCACTGCAACAGTGACATGAAATCAAGACAGGGGTGGGTTACTATACACTTCTGAGCAGCCCATTTATGTCTTGGACACTCTGCAACTATTCGTAGAAACTGCTCTAAAAAAGGAGCCAAAGCTGGAGAAGCCACTGAGAACACTCCAAGAAGCAGCTGTACCTGTCGTTGCTGATTCTGGTCTCCTCAGCTTCCACCAACGTGACTGACTGTGCTGTCACTATGCAGCTGCAGCTACCAACAAAATTGAGATTTACAAGTCTTTTTCATAAAAGCTGCTGAGCAGAAAGTACGTTAAGCTTTAAAAAGCAGCTTCCATATATAATGTAATCTGCTGTGCCTAATTAAAAATGCATGCATGCCCTTCAGCTGCCACTGAATAAGTTGCCTGGACCTGTGTTTTGCCTACCAGCATTGCACCTAGTTTCCACTTAAAATGCTTCGCCATCCATTTCATTTGTTTCCTTTAATATACCACACTCCAATGAAAAAAAATCACACATATATACATCATGAAATATATCCTAGGCTTCTTGTACAAGAGAAAAAAAAGAGATCTGTGCCCTCTGCAACAGCCCTTCTGTCCATGTTGAAGCATACCCCTCCTGCAATAAAACTTTTTTAAGATTGTAGTAATCATAAATAAATAAAACTGAATTCCACACAGTGCCCACTACAGAGTGCAAGTTCATTTCTCAGCCACAGCTTGTGTTCTACAATAACCACTTGTATGTCATGAGTCACTGTGAGCCTTTAAAGAAAGGCTGTTCCTATTCTTTGAAGGTACAAAACCAATGAGTGCAGCACAGTGGTGTCATAATGTCTGCCACAGACATGTTTTCAGGCCATCAGCTTCTCAGCGCTCGAACAGCCTCGGCGGCCTGCCTCCCAATGTGAGTGGTGGCACCACCAAGGCAAGGCAAGTGGGGACTCTCTGCAACTCAAGTGACGGTGCACTCCTATTGTTCTCCCGATGACATAGCTAGCAAGCACAGAAAGTATAGAGGAGGCTACCGTATTTATTCGAATCTACGCCGACAGTTTTTTTTAAATGTCGATATGTCAAACTCTGGGGTCGGCTTAGAAGATCTCGAAAAATGCGCCAATTTGCAAGAGAGAACTGGCGCGCAGCTAGCGCCACCTAGAAAAGAAGGTATTGTAGCCATTAGTAGCCGAGCCTGGCCGAGGCTGAGCCAGTAGCTTGTGTTTGTCCCTGTGTTGCTGTGTACGGCGTGGTGTCTTCTTTTTGTTGACAGCACACTGGCACCAAACAGGCGATGCCATTACAGTGCGGCTTTCAAAAGAAAAGTTGTTTTAGCCACGGAGTTGTCCTCAAATGTGCAAGCCGGGCAGGACTTCAGCGTGGATGAAAAAAACGTCCGTCGTTGGAGGGGGCAACGGGAGAGGTTATTTGCGTACGCCGCAATGAGGATGGGATTCACCAGACCACAAAAGAGAGATGGTGTTGGCCAACTTCGTTCGGACGCAGTAAGCAGATGCCCTTCCAGTAATGACAGAAGTACTCCAGGCGAAAGATAGGAAGCTTACAAGGAAGCAAAGCTTATCGCTGGCGGACTTCAAAGCCAGTTGAGGCTGGCTACAGAAATTTATGAAGTGCTTCGGCTTCAGCCTCCATCGTCACACCTCGATCGCCCTGTGCTTTTGAGGAGAGAAGCTGATTGAATTTTAGCGTTATGTGCTGCACAAGCAGAAAGCAAGAGCTTATCCGCTAGGCCAAATCGGCAATGCGGACCAGATGCCAGTGCATTTTGATATGCTGGTGGTGTACACCGTCAATGAAAAGGGCGCCAAAGAAGTGAAGGTGTGCTCTGTGGGATACAAAAAGCAGTGCGCGACTGTGATGCTGTGCTGCACAGCAGACAGATATAAGCCCCCTTCTTACATTATATTTAAGAGGGAGACATTGCCCGCCAAAGAAGCCTTCCCGAACTCGCTCCTTGTGCTCGACTCCTACCGTGGGCACTTGACAACGTGAAGGCTGTGCTCACACAGGGGAACACAGACCTTGCTGTGATACTGGGTGGCATGATGGGTCAGTTGTAGCCCCTTGACATCTCCATTAACAAACCATTCAAGGATCACCTGTGGGAGTTCTATATGGACTGGTTGAATGAGAAAGAGCACTAGCTTGCAGCAATGGGCTGCATCAAGCACGCATCACTGTCGCAGGTGGCGGGCTGGGTAGCTGCAGCGTGGGACGACATCCCTGGAACTTTGACAGTGCACTCCTTTGGAAAGTGCGGCATATCAAATGCGCTTGACGGAACTGAGGAGAGCGCACTGTTTGAAGATGACAGTGATTAAGAAATTAGCAGCGACGAGGCTAGCAGTGATGATGACTCGGAATGAGCTGTTCAATAAATGTTTTCTTTTTGTGAATGCTGACCTCGCCTTTTTGTTCGGCCTACATTCGAGGTAAGTTTGTTTCTTTTTCCTGGCTTCGGACAGGATCTCGGCTTAGAATCGTGGTCGGCCTGCATTAGAATAAATACGATATGTCTCTGATACACAACTGTACTTTCAGATCGTAAAAGCCAGACATGCCTGGCACTACAAGAGGAGGTGCATGGCTACATTCCCATCTCCAAGGAAGACTGCATGAATCTCATAAAAAAGCAGATGCATATGGCCTTAAGCAGCTTAGTTGAAAAGTGCAAAAAAAAAACTAAACCTGGCCTGGAGAGCTTCTCAGGAAAAGGCTGGCTGACTGGGGCTCTTGAGTTCCTATTATGGATAAGCCCTGAAATCACATGATGATGTGGAGGGTAGTGATGGCCACTTACCACTATGTGATATTGAATGATAATGTGGCACACCATGTCTTTTGCAGTACAGGGTCTGATTCATGGCATCTGAAAAATGCCGCTAGGCTAAGGGCGAGCCTACACCAAAGCATCCCTGCAGGTGGCTTCCCCATGTCTGTGAAGCACTATTGCCCATCTATCAGCGGTTTTCTGATAAAAAGCTACTGTAACGATGCCAATGGGGGCAAGACACATTAAGTTCTCACACTCAAGGATATGGGCAGTTGCTGTTGAAGCATTTGCTGTTGAAGCGGCTGTAGCCAAAGCAGTGATGAAATTTATTGCAGGCAATGAGAGAACCTCTGCAGACACACTGAAAGAGTTTGGCCTCAACCGTAGCATCCACAGTTCTAAGCGTATGGCTGAAAAGGATCACCATCATTTTATGGCTCTAGCAAACAAATGCTCATTGGCTGACAAATTGAGGCTGACCTTGAAAGAGAAAACTACTCAGGCAAACAATCACATGCATGGTGCATATTAACCCACTGAATGTACATGGCACTTTTTTCCTCATTTTCTTGGAAAGTAGGTTTTGGCCTTTTCCTTTGTTTGCCTCATCTGTAGACCAGACACAGGACAGCTAGAGCTATGATTCTTTTTGCACCGTGCCGCCAACTGTGCATGAAAAGCAATGCTATGAGCAAATTTTTATTGTGCAGCTTCCAATTTTTTAGACATTTTTGTTTTTTTGTGTGTATGTGTAGAGAATGAATTTTATTGTGCTGTAAATTAAGAAGTATTGTTCAATTTTGACTCGGCTTCAAGCAATGCACTCCTTGGCTTTCTAGTATCCATGTGCACATTAATAACAATGTTAACTAGATAAATTTTTAATGTTACAGCAAACAACAGAATGTGCTTACTAATTATCTCAGAAAATAATTGACCTGTATAAACTAGTTAAAAACAAGGTAAAAAAAACTGAACAAAGGTATGCAATTTCATCTAATTTGGACAAGAAATACCGGACATTAGCTTTAGCAACCACTTCCCCCTTTGAGGGGTTGCCAAGAAAGATCACCGAGTTGTTGCATAAAAATACCATACGAAATCAAATATACCAGACTATGCAAATGCGAATGAGGAGCAGCAAAGAAGCAGAACACCATGTGTGTATGCTTACGTCAGCATTGAGCACTCTGTAGGCCGGAATCTGGTGGCCCCACCACAGTTGACGAGAGATGCACCAGTCCCTGCAGTTGAAGCCATTTCTGTGTTGGAGACAGGAGTGATACTACAGTAGTAATGGAAACATAGCACACCTAGGTTGAGAAAATGTATTGGGGCTATACTGTCTTCCCTCACATAATCTGCACCCTCGTATAATACGCACACCCCACTTTCTAGCAAGGTTTACAAAAAAGAAATTTTGTCTTAGACATTTTCCATTCTCCAAGACACCCAAGCCGAAGCATGCACAGAGAAGCAGACTTATAAGTCCAAACTACTCGGAGGGGTACAGTCCCTGCCTGTGTGTTCAGCAGTCTAAATTTTGCCATAAACTGGTTGTGTGTTTCGATTTAAGCTGCTAAAGCAATTTCCTCTGCTTCACTTCTTGTTAAGGATACCTTTGAGAGCAGTTGACGATGCACCAAGTTATTTTGCAAGCTGCAAACTATCCAGCACTGCAGCATCCTGTGCAGCATGTTCAGCTTTATTTCTGGTGATGAAAAGCAAGTATATATGTGTTACTTCAGTGAAATCCCAAGAAAACTATTTATTTTAAATTATCATGGTCTACTGAACTTATCGTAACTAAAATTTTGATAAAACCAATAAATATAACACAGCCTATGCATTAGTTTTTATCACAGTTTTAAATATTTAAATTGGAATTCTAGGCCACCAATATCTGCAAATCATAAATTTATATGCTGGACATTAGAAGGCCAGAAGGATGAAGTAAACATAATTGAAAGGTAATAGTCCTTCTTGGCAGAAAAAAACATTCAAAGTATGACTTGATAATGTGATTCTCAACTGCTTTGCACTTGCACTCATGATGGATAAATCAGACCTGCGTGCAGAGGTTAACTCACTCGGTTTTTGTGAGCCACTCCTGCCAGGCCTTCTTGCAATGATCGGGCTCAAACACCAGCTCTCCACTTTCGACTGCCTGCAGTGTTTGACAATGTTAAATTTGTAATTGAGTGTTATTTTGCAAATGAAATATATGTCCATTCTTTGGTTCTACATTTTCAAAAATATGAAAGGTTTACTTATAATTGCTTCTTAAAGGGACTGACAACCAATTTTTAAGGTACCTGTTTTCTTTATGTCAACAGAAAGCTTACCGGTCAGGACTTCCAATCATGCAATGGGGTCATTCCACGCCAAACGTCCCAGACATTGCGCTCGACCCTCTCCAATTCATATCTGTGCACTATTTGTCCTCGGAAAGTATTTCTTGCGAAAAAAAATTTTTTTGTCTTTTACGGTGATTTGAACTTTGCCGTTGTGGGTGAAACCTAGGTAGCGAAAAAATACTCTAAAAAATACAATACTTCACGGAACACCTTAAATATCTGCTGTTTGCTTGAAAAGGAATGGCACTATCTTATTATCACCCATTGATGACCACTACTATGTCTCACGATGTGCTTTGTGGTGAAGCAATGCTGCAATTCTGCGCCCATTTTGATTATTTTTTAAAAATTCTACAAATATTACAAACACAATAGGACTGTATCACATGGCTGGATAGTTGGCGGTAAGCGTGTTAAAAAAGTATTGAAGTCCACGACCGAGTAGTTTCGAAGTGGAAGGGGTGCAAACACTGCAAAATGCGTGAAATGCCCCATGTTCAGGCACATGTAGAATGGTGATGCGGTCCAAGTAAAAATGCACGTTTGGTGTCATTTGCAAGAGTAAACAAAGGAGACTTATTTATGAAAGTTTTATCGGAGTGATATTTGTTTTAGGTGAGAAACAAAATTTTATGTTGAGCGTTCGCGGCGTGCCTGGGCGCGGGCCCGTAAGTCCGCTTCACTGCGTTGCCACACTTCCTTGGGGCAACGGAAGTATGCGGCGCGCACGCGGGTGGCAAGATCGTGGGCTGCTGTGAGTTTTTACGTTGGTGAAAACTTGCAAACAGTGTACATGGCTGGCAGAACGTTTCGGAAGGGCACTAAAGGCTGCCGGTTAGTAGTCGGAGCTGGGCACTATTTCACTGCCACGGCACTACATGCGCACGTACGACAGACGCAGCACTTGGGTTGTGTGCCCGCTTTTCGATCTCTGTGGAGGTTGTAGTTCTTACTTCCGTTGCCAACGTGTGGTCTTCGCCACTTGAAATGCCTGTGTTGCTGAGTAGGAGGTGAGCCCGGCATTAAGAGTGGTCAGTGATGATGGCACGAAATGGTGAAACGTGCACGTACCTTCGACGGAGATTGCAGATTCACACCTTGCTGAGTGCTCAACTTTCTTTTTTTCAACACTAATCTCTGGCAATCGGAGCACAAATATACATTTGATATTTTCTGCTCACCAGGTAAAAAGCTCATGGGGTGTAAGGATATGTCGCTTGTAGGGTCTCTGAAGACTTGCCCTGGCTGCCAGCCGCTTCACGGTGCCGCCAACCCCATTGCAAGCGATCTTACCATGAGAGGTTGCGAAAAAATTCCACTCAGCAGCTAAACTAAAGTCTTTTTCATGGTAGCACAAGTTTACAAAGTTTTTCTTGTTTTTGTACTGCGACGATGCACCGTCGGAAAAGCAGTGAACTTTCTTGACATCAGGAAGTTCATGTTTTAGGACTGAGTACTGCATCTTAAAATGTAGCCACTGCAGCTGTAGTGTGTTCCGAGACAGTCCGAAATCATAACAAATGATTTTGCCCGAAGGGAGCCAGTTGTAATGTGGCTTGCGTGTTTACCCAGTGGTATGATTGGGGAGCATCTTGCACAAGGAAACTTTAATTATATGCGAAGTGCAAAATATGTATCAACTCGTCGCCCTTGAGGTTCGTTTTCAGCTCTCTTAAAGGTGCAACTTTAGCTCTTGTAGCATGTCTACAAACTTTTCAGAAAATTCGGCTGGAGTTAAGATAATTGTTTCGAGCCTGCAGCGGACACCACTGATAAATTGCTGAATATGAAGGTAGTCAATCTTATCGGTATCGAGAGATGATGCGTTGCCCAGCATGCTTCTGAGGGCGTCACTGCTTGGGCACACAAGACAGCAGCCGAGCATTCAGTCTTCATTTTCTGTTTCGCATACATTTGTGGATAACAATTCTACTGTTGTAGGCACTTTTATTTTATAACATATTTTAAACGAACCAGCTCTCGTTTTCCCTGACACTTCGTCGGCGCCACTGCGGAAAGCTGCAGAATGCGTGTCGAAAGAAGAAAACTCACAGCAACACACGATCTTGCCACACGCGTGGGCGCCGCATATTTCCGTTGCCCCAAGGAAGTGTTGCGACGCAGTGAAGCGGACTTATGGGCCCGCGCTCAGGCACGCCACGAACGCTCAACATAAAATTTTGTTTCTCGCCTAAAACAAATATCACTCCAATTAAACTTTCATAAGTAAGTCTCCTTTGCTTACTCTTCCAAAGGACACCAAGCGTGCATTTTTTACTTGGACCGCATCACCATTCTACATGTGCCTGAACATGGGGCATTTCACGCATTTCGCAATGTTTGCGCCCCTTCCACTTCGAAACTACTCGGTCGTGGACTTCAATACTTTTTTAACACGCTTACCACCAACTATCCAGCCATGTGATACAGTCCTATTGTGTTTGTAGTATTCGTAAAATTTTTAAAAAATAATCAAAATGGGCGCAGAATTGCAGCATTGCTTCACCACAAAGCACATCGTGAGACATAGTGGTAGTCGTCAATGGGTGATAATAAGATAGTACCATTCCTTTTCAAGCAAATATCAGATAGCTAAGGTGTTCCGTGAAGTATTGTATTTTTTAGAGTATTTTTTCGCAACCTAGGTTTCACCCACAACGGCAAAGTTCAAATCACTGTAAAAAACAAAAAAAAATTTTTTCGCTAGAGATACTCTCTGGGGACAAATAGTGCACTGATATAAATGTGGCAACGGGAGAGGTTATTTGCGTACGCCGCAATGAGGATGGGATTCACCAGACCACAAAAGAGAGATGGTGTTGGCCAACTTCGTTCGGACGCAGTAAGCAGATGCCCTTCCAGTAATGACAGAAGTACTCCAGGCGAAAGATAGGAAGCTTACAAGGAAGCAAAGCTTATCGCTGGCGGACTTCAAAGCCAGTTGAGGCTGGCTACAGAAATTTATGAAGTGCTTCGGCTTCAGCCTCCATCGTCACACCTCGATCGCCCTGTGCTTTTGAGGAGAGAAGCTGATTGAATTTTAGCGTTATGTGCTGCACAAGCAGAAAGCAAGAGCTTATCCGCTAGGCCAAATCGGCAATGCGGACCAGATGCCAGTGCATTTTGATATGCTGGTGGTGTACACCGTCAATGAAAAGGGCGCCAAAGAAGTGAAGGTGTGCTCTGTGGGATACAAAAAGCAGTGCGCGACTGTGATGCTGTGCTGCACAGCAGACAGATATAAGCCCCCTTCTTACATTATATTTAAGAGGGAGACATTGCCCGCCAAAGAAGCCTTCCCGAACTCGCTCCTTGTGCTCGACTCCTACCGTGGGCACTTGACAACGTGAAGGCTGTGCTCACACAGGGGAACACAGACCTTGCTGTGATACTGGGTGGCATGATGGGTCAGTTGTAGCCCCTTGACATCTCCATTAACAAACCATTCAAGGATCACCTGTGGGGGTTCTATATGGACTGGTTGAATGAGAAAGAGCACTAGCTTGCAGCAATGGGTTGCATCAAGCACGCATCACTGTCGCAGGTGGCGGGCTGGGTAGCTGCAGCGTGGGACGACATCCCTGGAACTTTGACAGTGCGCTCCTTTGGAAAGTGCGGCATATCAAATGCGCTTGACGGAACTGAGGAGAGCGCACTGTTTGAAGATGACAGTGATTAAGAAATTAGCAGCGACGAGGCTAGCAGTGATGATGACTCGGAATGAGCTGTTCAATAAATGTTTTCTTTTTGTGAATGCTGACCTCGCCTTTTTGTTCGGCCTACATTCGAGGTAAGTTTGTTTCTTTTTCCTGGCTTCGGACAGGATCTCGGCTTAGAATCGTGGTCGGCCTGCATTAGAATAAATACGATATGTCTCTGATACACAACTGTACTTTCAGATCGTAAAAGCCAGACATGCCTGGCACTACAAGAGGAGGTGCATGGCTACATTCCCATCTCCAAGGAAGACTGCATGAATCTCATAAAAAAGCAGATGCATATGGCCTTAAGCAGCTTAGTTGAAAAGTGCAAAAAAAAACTAAACCTGGCCTGGAGAGCTTCTCAGGAAAAGGCTGGCTGACTGGGGCTCTTGAGTTCCTATTATGGATAAGCCCTGAAATCACATGATGATGTGGAGGGTAGTGATGGCCACTTACCACTATGTGATATTGAATGATAATGTGGCACACCATGTCTTTTGCAGTACAGGGTCTGATTCATGGCATCTGAAAAATGCCGCTAGGCTAAGGGCGAGCCTACACCAAAGCACCCCTGCAGGTGGCTTCCCCATGTCTGTGAAGCGCTATTGCCCATCTATCAGCGGTTTTCTGATAAAAAGCTACTGTAGCGATGCCAATGGGGGCAAGACACATTAAGTTCTTACACTCAAGGATATGGGCAGTTGCTGTTGAAGCATTTGCTGTTGAAGCGGCTGTAGCCAAAGCAGTGATGAAATTTATTGCAGGCAATGAGAGAACCTCTGCAGACACACTGAAAGAGTTTGGCCTCAACCGTAGCATCCACAGTTCTAAGCGTATGGCTGAAAAGGATCACCATCATTTTATGGCTCTAGCAAACAAATGCTCATTGGCTGACAAATTGAGGCTGACCTTGAAAGAGAAAACTACTCAGGCAAACAATCACATGCATGGTGCATATTAACCCACTGAATGTACATGGCACTTTTTTCCTCATTTTCTTGGAAAGTAGGTTTTGGCCTTTTCCTTTGTTTGCCTCATCTGTAGACCAGACACAGGACAGCTAGAGCTATGATTCTTTTTGCACCGTGCCGCTAACTGTGCATGAAAAGCAATGCTATGAGCAAATTTTTATTGTGCAGCTTCCAATTTTTTAGACATTTTTGTTTTTTTGTGTGTATGTGTAGAGAATGAATTTTATTGTGCTGTAAATTAAGAAGTATTGTTCAATTTTGACTCGGCTTCAAGCAATGCACTCCTTGGCTTTCTAGTATCCATGTGCACGTTAATAACAATGTTAACTAGATAAATTTTTAATGTTACAGCAAACAACAGAATGTGCTTACTAATTATCTCAGAAAATAATTGACCTGTATAAACTAGTTAAAAACAAGGTAAAAAAACTGAATGCAATTTCATGCAATTTCATCTAATTTGGCCAAGAAATACCGGACATTAGCTTTAGCAACCACTTCCCCCTTTGAGGGGTTGCCAAGAAAAATCACTGAGTTGTTGCATAAAAATACCATACGAAATCAAATATACCAGACTATGCAAATGCGAATGAGGAGCAGCAAAGAAGCAGAACACCATGTGTGTATGCTTACGTCAGCATTGAGCACTCTGTAGGCCGGAATCTGGTGGCCCCACCACAGTTGACGAGAGATGCACCAGTCCCTGCAGTTGAAGCCATTTCTGTGTTGGAGACAGGACTGATACTACAGTAGTAATGGAAACATAGCACACCTAGGTTGAGAAAATGTATTGGGGCTATACTGTCTTCCCTCACATAATCTGCACCCTCGTATAATACGCACACCCCACTTTCTAGCAAGGTTTACAAAAAAGAAATTTTGTCTTAGACATTTTCCATTCTCCAAGACACCCAAGCCGAAGCATGCACAGAGAAGCAGACTTATAAGTCCAAACTACTCGGAGGGGTACAGTCCCTGCCTGTGTGTTCAGCAGTCTAAATTTTGCCATAAACTGGTTGTGTGTTTCGATTTAAGCTGCTAAAGCAATTTCCTCTGCTTCACTTCTTGTTAAGGATACCTTTGAGAGCAGTTGACGATGCACCAAGTTATTTTGCAAGCTGCAACCTATCCAGCACTGCAGCATCCTGTGCAGCATGTTCAGCTTTATTTCTGGTGATGAAAAGCAAGTATATATGTGTTACTTCAGTGAAATCCCAAGAAAACTATTTATTTTAAATTATCATGGTCTACTGAACTTATCGTAACTAAAATTTTGATAAAACCAATAAATATAACACAGCCTATGCATTTGTTTTTATCACAGTTTTAAATATTTAAATTGGAATTCTAGGGCACCAATATCTGCAAATCATAAATTTATATGCTGGACATTAGAAGGCCAGAAGGATGAAGTAAACATAATTGAAAGGTAATAGTCCTTCTTGGCAGAAAAAACCATTCAAAGTATGACTTGATAATGTGATTCTCAACTGCTTTGCACTTGCACTCATGATGGATAAATCAGACCTGAGTGCAGAGGTTAACTCACTCGGTTTTTGTGAGCCACTCCTGCCAGGCCTTCTTGCAATGATCGGGCTCAAACACCAGCTCTCCACTTTCGACTGCCTGCATTGTTTGACAATGTTAAATTTGTAATTGAGTGTTATTTTGCAAATGAAATATATGTCCATTCTTTGGTTCCACATTTTTAAAAATATGAAAGGTTTACTTATAATTGCTTCTTAAAGGGACCGACAACCAATTTTTAAGGTACCTGTTTTCTTTATGTCAACAGAAAGCTTACCGGTCAGGACTTCCAATCATGCAATGGGGTCATTCCACGCCAAACGTCCCAGACATTGCGCTCGACCCTCTCCAATTCTATTGTAAAAAATTGTGGACGTTCATATCAGTGCACAATTTGTCCTTGGAAAGTATTTCTTGCGAAAAAAAATTTTTTTTTGGTCTTTTACGGTGATTTGAATATTGCCGTTGTGGGTGAAACCTAGGTAGCGAGAAAATACTCTAAAAAATACAATACTTCACGGAACACCTTAAATATCTGCTGTTTGCTTGAAAAGGAATGGCACTATCTTATTATCACCCATTGACGACCACTACTATGTCTCACGATGTGCTTTGTGGTGAAGCAATGCTGCAATTCTGCGCCCATTTTGATTATTTTTTTAAAATTCTACAAATATTACAAACACAATAGGACTGTATCACATGGCTGGATAGTTGGCGGTAAGCGTGTTAAAAAAGTATTGAAGTCCACGACCGAGTAGTTTCGAAGTGGAAGGGGCGCAAACATTGCAAAATGCGTGAAATGCCCCATGTTCAGGCACATGTAGAATGGTGATGCGGTCCAAGTTAAAATGCACGTTTGGTGTCATTTGCAAGAGTAAACAAAGGAGACTTATTTATGAAAGTTTAATCGGAGTGATATTTGTTTTAGGCGAGAAACAAAATTTTATGTTGAGCGTACGCGGCGTGCCTGGGTGTGGGCCTGTAAGTCCGCTTCAATGCGTCGCCACACTTCCTTGGGGCAACGGAAGTGACAACAAAATCACACACAGCACGCGCTTCCATTGGTTGCTTGATGCATGTGACCAAAATGGCGGCTTGCAATTGGCCAGGAAGGCTTGCTTTGCGTGTCTGACGCCATTTTAAAAAAGTGTCACCTTTGCAACGGTGTGTTATCCCTAATGTCGTGCAGTTTGCAATGCCTGACGGTGTGAAAAAGTTCCCCTCAAAGCATCTTCTAACCGTTCACAAAGGAAAAGCAGGCGCAGAAAGCCAAATGGAGCTGCTGCTGCATCGCAGGAGAGGACTCCGACATCGCCTGATAACACCGTTGTAACTGAAGACGCTTCCCTGAGCATGCACAGCATGGACTCTGGCTGCGGGAACTGCGCAAGTACCTATGATATTACCAAGAGAAGAGCACACGATACGGCTTCCCCTGACAGTTTACACCTTGTGGACTAGGACCTTGTTGACTTTATCGGCAACAGAAGAGTGTGCATGGGCACCTCCCCTGACAGCATATGCAACGACTCTGGAGGCGTGAGAGTAGACGCGGATGTGATCAGTGCCAGTAAAGTGCGCGAGGCGTGTGCCTGCAGGAAGGCTACACTTTGTTGCCACCGGCAGGAGCATGAACGATCGAGCCATCCAGATCATGCCCCTCGTGCATTTTCTTAAGCATTTATGGATATGTTTCTAGTACAAATGAGCTGAAACGCTTTTTTCTTGTTTTCTCAAAACAACAATTTTGGCACATTTGCTGTAGTGGAAGTAAAATAATTTCTGTTCTATTTGAGTTATCAGCATAATTTTTTGCCAGAAAGATAAATGCATGCAAAAGCCAATATGCCCATTTTTAAGGCAATATACACGTTCACACGCATGACATCTGAAGATGGAATTTTTTCTACCAGATTTGATGGCCCGTAACTTTTGTTAAAATTGGCCAAGTAAGCTGATTTATAGCATCTTGCACTCTTTAAACATCCTATACTGTATCAGTACTCTAACCACTGTGCTGGGGATTTCTGTTATTATGGTAATTTTGCTCCAAAGGATCCAGCTTACACTATAATTTTTAGATTATCTTGAAAACTGTCTGCCCTATTGTAAAAATAATTTCATTTTTAGAATCAGCCCATCAAATTACACAAACTGAAAATTTCATTCAGGTCTATCCTCAAAATAAAAAAAGTTGACTTTCAAATGTAGCCTCACCCTTAAGTGTAAAGGTGGAGTGAGTCATGTTTGCTCTGAAAGAACTGAGTCACTTGAAAGCTAGAAAGTAAGAAAATATTTAGAAAAAGTGCACTGCTGCCTATTTGGAAGCAAGGCTGCAGCATGGCTTGTTTTCCTGTGGCATTTGAAGGCGCGCAAATCTCGGAGGCCTGGTGGCGACTAATGTGATGTCAAGTGCAGAGTACAGAGGAGAGCGTGCAGTGAAACTGAAAGCATGTTTACTGCTCTAAATCAACCCACACGACACAATGACACAATGCATATTATTGATTAGAAGGTCAGCATGCCGAATATGCACTCAGTCCAAAATCTTCAGAAAACGTTTCATGACTCCTTTTGACACAGTCACACAAGGTCTTCAGGCAACTTATCAAGCTTGCTCATGCAGAGACTGCTAATAGGGGCAGCCTTTGAACCAACCCAAATTCCTGATTTCTACAGAAACACACCTCTGTACCAAACGAGCATTGACTAGGTACATGGAAAGAATTTCTACGAATGCACTTGTGGAAGCTCTGCACTTACCTATAAAAACTCACTCTTGCCCTTGTTCCTCAATACACTCTTTTATGCAATTTCAGGGTGTCTACCAAGTTGAGATTGCTAAATTCCCTGAGATTTCCAGGTTTTCCCTGAGTATATTTTGCGAAATTCCCTGAGTGGCACATCACTTTTTTTTCATGTCGATGCGGGTAGGCACCATGTCACTCAATGCCATCACTAGTAAGCATGTTTAACTCTTTGAGGGTCAAATTTAAAAAAAGAACAAGAAAAAGCTTTCCCAGATGGTTAAATTGTGAAATTGAGGATTGTGAATGTACAAAATTGTTAATGTTGGAAAAACATAAAAAGAATCAGGAGCAGTATTTCGGTGTCAGCATCACTCATATCGTGTTTACACGAATCTAACGCACACCTTTTTTTCGATAAAACGGGTCCAAAAATAGTACGCGCGTTAGAATCGAGTGCAAACAAACGATACCATTGATAATGTTACCATATCGAGGCGCGTAGTTAAACGGCCGCCTCCTACGCTCTTCAAGCGCTGTGGAACGGTCACTGTCGAAAAAAACGAACTAGCGGCGCGGCGGTCTTTGGTGCGTATAGTTACTGTAGTTTCTGTCGCGCCCGGTCCCCCGCGTAACGACGCCACGACGCACATGATGTGTACGCCGATTATAATTGCCACGCCAGATCGGCCATCTTGCGGCCAACCGAAGTCGCTACGTCGCCGATGCAATCTCCGAGATGCCCAGCCGCACAAGCTTTCAATAGCGTTTGCGGGTGGCCGTAACGGGAGAATAGATGTTTCCTATCACCGCACGCAAAACGGCTCATCATCGCATTTCTCCCTCATATCCGTGCTGAGCCCGAGCCTCTCAGTCGTGCGCGCTGCTTGACGTCCGAGATTGCATAGCGCAAATCTCGGAGACCACGCCCCGACCGTGCTTAGGCTTAGCTGCGTCAGCCTGCGCAGAACGCACGGCAGCACGCGGCAGCGGGCGTGAGGGAACTACGATAGCACGGAGGAATGCAGCACTGCGAGTAAATGATGTTACCGCCGCTTGCACGCGGCTATGCCCAGCAATGTGTGGCAGTTTCATCGAGATGCAGGAGTTACGAATCGGCGCGCCAAACATTTTCGAGACTGATCAAGTAAAGCGCGAAAGCCACAGCGTGGCCATTCGCGGGACTGCAGGGGTTCAAAGTTAGCGGTGCTTTTATTATGCGAGTGCGTCCATTACACGAGTGGGTCAATTACACGAGTACGGCATTTGGTTTTATGAATGTGAGAAGGTTGATCACCAAGGAATTCTTTTTTCGTGTCATGAAAAATGGTAGTGCGTTACAATCGATGTTTCACTTTTTTTTTGTTACGGGAAACTGGTGCGCGTTACAATCGAGGGCGCGGTAGTATCGAACAAATACTGCAAATTGTTCAATAGTATTTTGGAATGTGGTGTTCTTTGAAAAACGGGTCTACACACAGCGCCTTATCACAGTCTGCGATCATAAAACGCATCTCTGTTCTCATCTTGGAACAACCACCTGTGTTGGCACACACAAGGTATCGTCTCTGCGTGCGGCTGCCTTCGGCAGAGTAAACTCAGTATCCAAGAACAGCAAGAATCCCTCGAAAGCGTTGATAATAAACAAGCGGACAGCTACGCCAATAAAGATGAAAATCAACTTCCGCCGCCACTGCAAAGGGGCGCCGATGATGATAAAAATCAAGTTTCACGTGACTCCGTTGCAATCAAGCGGAGCAATCGAAACCGTGAAATGGCATTGCCCACCGGCGTTGCCACAGACAGCGCGACGCGCCCAAGCTAGAAATCAGTTCTGTTTATCACCGCAAGAAAGTAAAGCCCTAACTATACGTACGGTGTACAACGCCGCACGCCCTCTACCTCCACACAGTCTTTTCTACAATGTTTGTGGAAAATGCTGCGTGGATCATGCAAACGCACACGATAACATGTGCATTGTAGCACGTCCAGACACATGGAGCGGACTTTACATAGAACAAGAGGCGACAAGCAAAGCCAGAAAAAAAGCCAGTGCACGTGGACGGAGAGCGGAAAGAAAGTGGGGGGCACTCATCCCTTCAGTTACTGCGAGTTGCGCTAGAACCTCCCTTGAAGATGCATAGTTAGAGGCAGCGTTACGCGACTCTCATACTTCAGCTGATTTATCCCTGACAGAAGCTCAAATTTCCGGAGTTTTCCCTGAGATTTTCCAGACTAACCCTATTCCCTGAGATTTCCCGGTTTTCCCGGTTGGTAGACACGCTAAATTTAGCAAACGATCACATGGCAACAAGCAATGCCGGTCTTCGACAGCCATACTAAAAGATGTACAGTCATCGGCATTCTCCTTCTGGTGACTGTACAGCTTTATAGGTCTTCGCAACATTTACCAAGTCACAGTTAATTTTTCTCTCATTGAAAATACATACCCAGTGTATGAGCCAAAGACAGCATTTCCCTGAAAATTATGACACAGCACAAAGTTCCCTCAAGTTACTTTTGACACACTGAGGGGAGGTTACGATGAAAAATATATACCTGCAGCAACACCACTGGAGTTGTTCAAGCATGCATAAGCAGTGTGTGACTTGCTTATCTTCATTGTGTTTTATGCTGCTACTGCTCTGTTTTGTAAATAATGTCTTTGCTTTGCTAGTTTTTTTAGTAATATGACATACACACTTCTGTTTAGCGTTTCTACATCGCTACGGTGCTTGAACACCACCACACTGTTCCAACACCACCGTTGCCAGTACAAATGGTTCAGCTAGATTATGCTTCTGCCAGCATGGTTGTCTAGCCCAGGGGACTAAAGAACCACACTTGGCTTTTGAACAAGAACACCTGGCTTCTCAACATGAGGTCACAGGTTTGAATCTCAGCAGTGGCCATTGTTCCCTATTTGTTATTTATATATATATATATATATATAAATAGCAAATATATCTACTTAGGTGAGGCAGTGACCCCACATCCTAACTATGAAATTGAGGTAACTATTCAATGTGAATTAATATGTGGATGATTATCTTGCACTCGTAAATGCCAATGAGTGTGTTAGCACCAGGGACAGTGTGCTCATTATGTTTAAAGAGAACGGTGCTGGGTTGAGCTTCACCTGTGGGCAGTGGTGTAGGCAGGCATGGGCTGACCGAGCTGAAGCCCCCCCTGAAATTTTCGCAACCGGCACCCCGTTGCCTATGCTGGCTCGTCAAAGACGCACAACCTCAGAACACACATTTATGGGCATTTGCATCTAAAAGAGGGCTTAAAAATGAAAAACAGGCACTGCAGAGAATTGCTGTAGAAGTGAAAGGCGACTTTGCTCCAATGCAGTGTCACACAGGCACTTTAACTGCGATCAACGGCGATCTGGATTAGATGCTGTAACATGGTCTCTTTAAATCATGATCAGGTGTGATCAATATCAAAACAACCACAATCTTCACATTTCAATTTGGCTGACGTCAGCACCAAACTCTATCTGTATTTACCGGTGTCACATGGGTACTTTTAATCACAATCAACACCGCTCCAGACTATGCTCCGTCCGGGTTAGGTGCTGCTACATGGTCATTTTTAATCACAATGAGGCCCAATCAGGATCAAGACGATTGCGATCTGTGCATCACAATTGGGCTCCCGGATTATTTGGCTGATGGCAGCATGAATTTCAATCCGGATTAGTTTGTCCCATGTAGTAGCGACTACTGTCAATCGTGATCAAGAAGTCCAATCTGAACCAATGTTGATTGCAATTGAAGATGCCCTTGTGACACAGGTTAGTTAGACCATGCAGGAGAGATCCATGACTGTTGTGGCGACAAAGAAAACTAATCAGGATCGGCACTGATCACGACAAGGAATGTCCGGATAACACCGGTATTATTAATATTGCTCAACCCTGCTGTTCCTGATGTCAATCCCTACAGCTACGGTCGCGGAAGTAATTGGCACTTCGGTGGCTGTCTTCTTTGCCTTTCTTTGCCCCTATATTGCGTTTTTCCTTGCTTGCATTTGTAGCACAATTGAAGCATGACTTTTTAAGCTCTCGATGAATGGTCGCTTATATCGAGTTCTCCCCTAGAAAGAATTTTTTCGCAGTCCCATTGATTTTGTTATAACGAGGGATTACTGTATGCAACCATGCAATGGCAACAAGGAAAACTGTAGTGAAACATTTTTTTTGTCTGAAATTTTTCCCTATGATGTCTCGTATGCAATGGATTTTGCAGACAGTGGATGACAGCTGTTCTATCTGCAACAGGTTCTGCCTTGACAGGGCATATGAGTGCTTCGCGTGAGACACACTGTGTGCACCCGAGAAACCACGCATGCCTGAGAGAACCTGCTTTCAAATGCGTGCATGTGCCTCAGTTGAAAGCAGGTTTTTAGTTGCCGCGAAGGCAGCACTGCTTCTCAGCGTCGGACTCCTTTTAGTGCATTTTCTAGAAAGCTAAAAAAGTACGGGAAGCATTTTTATATACCTACTGTAATTTTATACCTGAGTTTATATAAACAGCAGCAGGCAACGTGCAGCAATTTAAAGGCTGTAGGCCACAGTACCAATGAAGCCACACTGCAGTTGCTGTAATTTTCAAACCCAACTAAAAAATACAAAACCTACTCAAATTGCGAAAGGGTGCTTGATTCTATCACTATGTTTCGCAGTCTTTTGTAAGGCCCGCTCAACGTTCTGGCCTGATGTCAGTCCCCCAAATACTGAAGAACTAGGCTGCCAGAATGTCCTACTACAATTCTACCATTAACTAATGCCTGAAGCCGAGGCCAGTGCAGATGCTCTAGTAATCACCACACTGTCATCAGCATACCCTTTCCTGTACGAAACTGTATGCGAACTGTTAGAGGCTTTTCATATCTGAACTGCAGAGCATACATGCACTATCCACACAAATGTAACGCTTTATGATGCTGAAATGAGATTGCTGACCCTATGAGAATAATGACATCGTACATGTTTGCTTGGCATGACCTGAACCTTTGCTTTATATGCGTTGTGCATGTACGTAACTTAATGTACAGTACGGTCCACTGTTGAAAGAAACACTTAAATTCACACCTTTCCTAATGCTGGTGCCTTAACTGCAAGTGGCTGCAGACATAATGTCCGTTAATGGCACAGATGTGTAGAACGGAGTCAGAACTGTCAAATACAATTTTTGTGCACCAAATATATATGAAAATGCTCGGCAGGAAAACAAAATGGAGGCATGCCCTGTGTGCAAGTGTTCCCTTTAACAGTGGACCCGTCTGTAGATATTAGAAGCTTTCTATCTGTGCCGTGTAACCACTGTGCAGATAGAAGGCTTTGAATATATAAATACAGAATAAACAGTTGTGAGTGTAGCTCCTTCTTTGCTTCCTTCTGCTCTTTAAGTTTGTTTTCTTTCGCGTTTTTGGACTACAAGAAATGCTGGGCATACACCAACTCCGCCAAAATGAAGTCCTCTCACCAGCATGCCTTTAAGTTTCAGTCACCTGCAGCGCTTCCCGTGCAAGCCGATCAATTCTGAGGAAAAACTGTGGCTTGAGCCGGAAGTCAAGCAGGTCCCCCGAGCGGCTGCAGACGGGCACTGAGGTGGCGTGTGGCAGGCGACTGCGATGTGCCCCTGTCTGCTGCAGTCGTTCACGGATGGCGTCTCGCACTTCAAACCGTGACAGGCCCTATGCAGAAGTCACAAGAAAGAGGAGTTGGTCTTAGCCCATTAGATTAGGACCGCTGCAACGATTAAATAGCATATGGTGATTGGTGGCTAGGGTGTTCTGACAGTAAGGCTGAGCATTGATTTAAATCATTATGCCAGCTATTGGAAACATTTTAACAGAGTAACAAATAGAATTTAGTCAGTTACATGAGATAAAAGTAACACAGCTGAACCAGTTTATAAGACACAGGCACCAGGGAGAAGTTTCCATCTCTTATATGAGAAGTCTCTTATAAGCAGCATGTCATGCTTCCATTTCGTGATCAACCTTTATTTCAATATGAGTACACTATGGCTAAAGTGACCACACAAGGAGGCTATCGCGAAAGGTTCATTATATACCACCTGCACTAATATTAGGTGATATGCTTGGTAGACTGTGTCATTAGGAACACAAACCATGTTTTTTTCTTACCAGAACTTTCTCCCATTACTTGGTTATCATTTCCCTTTGCTTCCACAATAAATTAACTGAGTGAGAAGCCACAAGCTCTGGATTTAGAGTTAAAATGTCTGCTACAAGCAAGACTACTGACCGAAATATAGGAATATTATGTCCTTTATAAGCAGCTGTCGTTAGAAGCATGTCTGTTACAAAAAAGGTCCAACTGAAGACATATGGCAGGCAACCATGTGAGTGAGTACATGACGCCTCTCATCCCTTTCAGCGGTGGAGTACACAATGCGCACGCAACTTGTTTTTGTCAGTTCAGTGGACAAGTGGCAACAAAAGTGCAAGAAACAGTGAGCTTTGTGTGAAATAAAGCCTCAATATACTCAGTGCGTCATCCCTTTGCTAAACTGTGCAGCGTATTCCTGCAGATGGTGAGTTTCTTCAAGTCATTGCGATATTCAAGGGGGTCGACTTGGTACTTTCCGGAAGCCATGTCAAAAATATTATTTTCGTTGGCTCATGATGAGCTGGACTCTCAAAGCTGCTTTTTGATATTTGCAACCCAGGCATACGTAATGTGAGGCATCACTAACACGGACCGAAAGGAAAGGCTGTCCATATGCACATTAACCAGTGGCACACAACTGTGGCTTACAATGTAGCCCAATGCCTCCCAGAATGTTGCTACCAGTTACTTCTCCAAGCTTCAAGTAACCTCAAGCAGCTCTCTCTGGAGTGCATGCAAGCTCACCAAGCTACTGCACATATTGGTTTATATGTATACATCAGGCATTAGCTTTCAAGCAGGTCAGCGGAGCGTAAGTCCGCAGGCTTGCTTCGCCACCTTGCCGTGCTTCTTGCTGCATTGTTTGCATGCCCTTTGACAACTGGCTGGAGGACTACAGCTGTAAATGTTTCGCCGAACTTCAGTCTGCTGTCTTATCAACTTCTTTAATGTGATGTGGAGAGTTTGGGGTGAAAGCACTGCAAAAGTATGAGCTTGGAAGTTCCAATATGCGTTTCCCATTTCGGGGGCCAGGTTTGACGTGTTTGTATTGCTCTGTAGGCTCATTCAGTTTTAATCATTCTAACATTCTCATGCATGTATGCGATAGTGTGGTAACTGTGACGTGACCTCGTTTCGCCACATGTACGTACATCCCCATTTTCTGCTAGAACTATTGTGCATCTCACCCATTAGTTTCCCATCTTGATGTTTTGTTATGCATCGGGCCACACCAGTGTTGGTTGTCCTGCTCGAGTACCTTCACCCAGTTCAGTTAGCTCGCTTAAGACACCTGCTTGATAGGCTAGTTTGTGCAGTGCCAGGAGTTCAAAAGTTCAATATCCCAAAAGGTGTCTTGCAGTATCTTAATTTATTCCACATTGTACATAGCTCAAGTGACTACCTGCTTGGTTTTGTAACGAAAAAGGCAGAGCCAGGCTGTTCAGTTAGGAAGAGAGCCATACATGAAGTTGACAGCAATTTTGAGTTGTTTGGAAGACCTGCGCCGCATCCTGATCATGAATCCTTTTCTGATCATGCCAAGTGCTCTGGAAGACATGAAGACGCAAGTCCTACCCGGGACACTTCTGATGAAACTGGGCCTACTGATGCTTTTTCAGATCGTGACAGTCCCCTACATGACTCTCAGCTCGAGCCAGCTTTTTCTAATGTACACAGTAACTCTGCTGATGAACAGGTGAAAGGATCTTCCTATTGCGATTTGGCCTCCATGTGCCATGGTAAATTGAGCACTGTGTCGTTATAAGTTGGTTATGCCAAAGCAAACTCCTGTGGAAAACTTAGTTACTCCCTTGCCAGATGGGCACCTCAGCACAACATTACTCACCGTGCACTGACTGCACTTCTTGATGTATAGAGGGCACATGACTACATTCACACACTACGTACTGCGAGAGCTTACTAAAAACACCACGTAGAACAATGGAACAAGCTGGCACACCCATGTTAGCTCCAGGGTCATATTGCCATTATGGCCTCATGAAATCTTTAGAGATTGCTGCCATTAATTCTTCTCCAGCACCAGAATCAAATGCATTGTCATTGAATGTAGATGGGCTTCCCTTGTCAAATACCTCTAAAAAACAGCTGTGGCCAATTCATTGCATTGCGCATACCTGTCTAAGTGGGGCAGCATCAAAGGCATTTGTGGTAGGTGCATTTGTGGGCCCTTCGAAGCCACAGAACGCAAATGATTTCCTAAAGCCTTGATTGAAGAACTTAAAGAGGTTCTTGAGGAGGGGAGGAAGGGAAGGGATCATTTGTGAAGCACCAGCACAAGCCTTTGTATTTAAAACTAAGAGGCACAGCAGCTACAATGGGTGCCCTAAATGCACAGCTGAGGGCTGCTTTTAAAGTTTATTTCTCAGTGACCCCAGGAACACTCCGAAGGGATGAGTCCTCTCACTTGCAATCAGACATGGATCGCAATGTAGGTACATCAATTTTGATACAACTGTCAACTGACTGTCAACACTGCGCCTTTAGATTCGATGCATCTTGGCTGTTGCACGAAAGTTGAACTTGTGGCTTTCTGGACCACTTTCAGTTCGTCTGGGTACAGCTGATTGAGATGATGTCATGAGTCAAAGGGAGGCGGCGCAGAGCAGACGACGGCGAAGACCGTCCGCCGATGAAGCAGCACGTGCGCTCGTGGCGCGTGAAACGAGGCATAAAAAAGGCGCAGCAGCGCTGAGCAAGGGGATTGTCTGCTTGGCTACGGCCGAAGAAGGACGCATCGGCAGCTTCGCTCTGTCGACGGGAACGGCGGGCGTTCAGCTCGGGAGCCCGAGACGCTGGTACTCTGGGGCGTAGCTGTAGACCTCGGTCAAGATTCGAGCGAGGCTCCGCGGAGGTGCTGCAGCCGAGGGTTCCGGACGTGCCGGCAACTCTCCCCCTTCGAAGGTCGGCCAGCAGAAATTCACCAGCACGACACGTCACCAGTGCGAGCGGGGACCATACTCGTACTTAGCCTGGCGGTTAGGCCTAACCCTTGGTCAAGCCACGTCATCAGTGGAGACGGGGCGACGGCTTCGGAAGCAAGCGGTCTCTTCTAGCCATCGTAAAGGACAGCGACGACTTCCGCCCGACCAGTCTCCATACCGGCAGCGGACTTGGTGGCGACGAGGGGGGACAGCGCCGGCAACGTAAGAACTTTCCTCTTGTTCATCGCGACGGCGTCGGCGAGGCCACAGTGGCCAGACTCAGGACTAAGCACTGCGCCAATTTGAGACTTAACCCAATCAGGAATTTAGATTAGTAGGAGTCCCTGTGTTGATTGTATTTTTGGCTTGCATATATTTTGTTCATTTTAGGTTTGCCGTGTTATAAAAGTTTGGTTTGCTGTGACAAAACGCTACCGTCATCAAGCGTCTCTCATTCCCTCTCCCACGCTCGGTATTACAACCCTCCGAGATCTTCTCCGGCGGTAATTCGTGACAGATGAAATATCTGGGAAGAGCTGTGCACCACAAAATTATGCCCCACAAGATTTCGCACGAGCGCAAAGAGCAGTCTATAAGAAAGGTAGACTGGAAAGCAACAGAGTTTAGAATGTTAGTTCATTCAAAGGAGAGCATTCCAGAATAGATATATGCAAATTTTCTGACTTTGCATGCTGCAGCTACAATTCTGGGTACTCCTTCATTGAACAAGAAGCACAGAGAGTATGCAGGAAAGCTTTTGCAGTATTTTGTAAAGGGTTTTGTTGCTCTTTACAGAAGGGAAAATGTTTCGTTCAAGGTACATAGCTTACTGTGCCTTGCTATGAAGCTAAACTGCTTGGTTCCCTTGACAGCTTTTCAGCATTCCCATTTGAAAGTAACATGCAAGCAATCAAGAAGTTTCTGCCTAAATCTGGTTGTCCCTTGAGCCAGATCTTCAACAGAATGCACAAAAGCATAGCTTTTGCCAAATCTTGTGAAACAAGCTGCATGGATGGGTACAGGCTTTAGGGAACCCATGAAGAAATGGAGCTTCCTTTACAATGAGTGGGCCCTCAGCACGCAGCAATGAAGTTTTGTTCATTTGTGCTGAGCTACAAAAGGGCTAACAATTGCTGCAAGACTGGAGATGACATTGTCCAGATTGATACAATTGCCCACCAAAAGGAAGACCCGAAACCATGCATCATAGGGAGGAAGTTGCTGAAACTGGAACCCCTGTACACATACCCTCTTGATTCCACTAGACTGCTAGAAAGCCCTGACCAGTTGTTGGTGTCAAGAAACTAGTCATATTTCCTTATGGTACCCAGTTTGCAGCATTTCCTACATTGCATACCTGCCGAGTCTGAATAGCTCAAACACACTTACTATCTGTCAACAATTTTTGCATGTTTCTTTGTGTTTTCCTGTTACTGCTAACTGTCCTCCAGGAATTCTTAACTGTTTAAACTTTGTAATGATTAAACATGTTGCCTGAACATTGCTTCTTTAGGTGAGGTTTGCTTCCTTCGACGTAGGTGTATGCGTGCATGTTACATGTTATATATGAGTGTTTTCAGATAAAGTACCTCATTGTTGAGTTTTTTCAAGACTGTTAGGAAGGTCCTGCACCGTGAACAGTTGGATCGAAATGCTACTTGCCCCTAGGCCTTTGGCACAAGGGTAGCCTTGTAAGGAAATTGAAATCTCCAGGCGCAGGATGGAAGAAGCTTTCTGTATCACAGCTACCTAAAGTAAGTTCAAAAAGCTTGCTCGCTTCAGTAGCACATGGTGCATGTGTTTTCTTTGTCATTTCAGACAGCTATGAAACTGCTCGTGGAACTTTAAATGATGCACAATACAGGTCTGATCTGGAGTGTAATGCACTAGGGCCAAGGAACGTAAGCAGTATGACTTACTACGCTTTCAAGCTTAGGTATGCAAAAGTTTGCTTCTCACCTTTACATAACTAAGCTATGCTGCTACTTAAGTGAAGAGATGCCTACTCAACAACCATTTCCAAGAACTTTTATTGAGGCTTTGAATGCAGTGGGTGAGTTCTTCAAGTGCCTATGTATGTTTCTTCTGGCAATTTTTAGCACTGCATTGTTTTAGGTAGCAAACAAGGTGGCAATGCTGAAGGTATAAACAAAACAGCGTTTTCATCTAAACATGTTTAAATATATTTCACTTTCAGCATCTTATGCAGATATGAGCAGGGTAGAGGAAGATCTAAACCTCATTTGCTGACTGTTGCAGCTTGTAATCCCTAGTGGCTGCCATGGTCACTTAGCAGATATGGTGTCATGTTGCTAAGCCATAGGATGTGCATTTCTGGCCAAAGCCGCCCATTCCAATGGGAGAAAAATGCAATTACACCAGTATACTTCGATGTATGTGCACGTTGAATGCAAGGTGATCAAAATTAAACCGGAGTCCCCCACTAACATTGCATATCATCATGCTGTGGTTTGGGCATGTATAACGCAGCAATTTTTATCATTTTTAAGTTGGTACGTTACTAGAAGCACCAGTAAATTGCACAGTGTAAGAGGAGATTGCATAATTTCTAATGTGTTGAGTGTAGAGTAGTGCATGCATATTTTGACTAATGCACAATTTCAAAGTGTCGCTTGCTTATTAATTCGTAGTCAACCTTCACTTCTTAGTCTGCACATGTTTCTGCCTTCTCTGTATACCTTCTTAGCCTTCACACTGCAAAGCTTGCTTGTATTGCAATTGGCAAGTAATACTGTTTTCATTAAATTTCACTTGGATTGTCTTCCTAGTGCATAGCAGACACACAGCTGCTAGCCACACAAGCTCACCAAAGCGTGTGCAACCAGACTACGAAGCAGATCCACCTTAATGATGCACAGCCTTCTTTTGTGCCAGTGCAGAGTACCCCCGCTTGCACGACGGTGACTTTGCAGCATTTTCAAAGAATGACAGCATTCTACCGCACTCTCCTACCACATTACACAGAGCTTACGGTTCCACTTAACCAACTAGTCCGGAAAGGCATGAAGTGGATTTGAGGTGACCCCCAGCTAAATGCATTTAAAACACTGACCAATGCATTTTGCTAAGAACACAGCTTTCAAGCACCCTGACCGACAGATGCTAATGGCTATGGTCTCTGTGCTGTTTTATTGCAGGGATATGAAGGCAAATTGTGACCAGTTGCCTTTGCAAGTCACATGCTTAGGCCTGTGAAAAATTACACCATCACTGAGCACAAATGTCTTGCAATTGTATTCGTGCTTCAGAAGTTTAACATATATTCACAATATTCTTGTGTCCCCACTTTTGGTGGTCTCTTCAACACTGAAGCAGTGAGATGCCAAGCTCAACATGAAGTTCAATTAGCAGCAAAACATGCCAACAATTTCATGCAATGCTATGCACACTATCCAGATTAATCATGGTCATCGTCCCTTTTAGGGTCAGCTGATATTATGAATGTTAAACTTGCTCTTGCGTTTCTTTAAAATTTTGTGTTTCTTGCTGAATTTTATTAGTTTGTTTTGTGTATTTCTATTTTAATATTGCAACAAGTGGAAGTTCTTGCCAAGTTGCTGCTGTTATTTTACGGGGAGGTGGGACTAGTCAAGCTGCCTATACGCAGCTTTCATCCCACCATCCTTGCTGTTTATGTATGTTTTGTATCTATGCGGAAATAAACTTCAAACTTCACCTGCCAATGCATGAAACCTTGCCCACCTGCTCCAGGATATCCTCACAACCGGCACCCACGTCGCAATCTGGCAAGCAGTCACTGCACGACAGCCAATTGGACAATACTGTACTCAACTGGTTTCCCCATTGGCTGGGCATCACAGCTCTCCTGGGAGGCCAACCACTGGCCAACCACTGGGGACTTGCCATCCGCGGCTCCGGAACCATTCCGAGGAAACCTTCTCATGGATACACAGGAACCACTGACCACATACAAGTCTGAGGAGGCACACCTACTCTGCCCCACATATGAAGTGCCAAAGCTTCACCACCGCCAACACCAGAATGGCACCTCGCCGCCGCTTCAAATAACTGCCAGTCAAGCCTGTAGGCCTCCACGTACCCAGGTACCATAGAGGCTGCTGAAGCTCTCCTCTGCACTCTAAGTCTGCAGCTGCTTAGCGAGGAGCCACTTCATAACCTCCACCACAAGGAACCACCATCATCGGAGGAGCCGATTTCTCCTGAGCCTCGATATGGATCAATAAGCACCACCCACACCCCCTCTTCCACTTCCGCCCCAGGGGGAGGGGCAGAACAGGGATGCAGATGAAGAGAAAGAAGGGCTACACAAGCCCATGCTCACGAAAAAAATTAGAGCAGCTTTCATTAGTAGTACAAGGCTAACAAAGCAGCAAAGCTGATGGGCACTTTGCTGGTCTGAGTCTTCTTCATCATCTTCACAACCATATAATCTTCTACTGCTACTACTTGCTCCTCATCACCTTCTTCCGGTCAGATGTCGTTGAGACATCATGCTGCGTGTTGTAGCATGATGTTGAGGCCATACAAGATCATGCTGGCTGATGCAGCATTGCTTGGTCACAAGGTCATTTCCAGCTCATATTTCAGGACATGACAGAAAACAAAAAACTTCAACAGCATTGCTGTTAAAAGGCTCATGTTTCCTTCTGTGCAGTGGCCAGGCTGTCTGGCACGGGCTACTGACAAGTAAAGACATTTGTTTTTGTTGCTGCCTTCGTGTTCTCTCTGAGAGCTCTCGCCAACCACTAACCCTGGGCCCACAACACAAATGCATAGCTTTGTGAGACGCTGTGCACCGGACAATTCCACATACTGTCTTTGTCTTCTTTCTTCTTGCACACGCAACACGTAAGCCTCCCAGTCACAGTTTTGCCCGTGTAGTAGTGGGTTGAATCCACGAGTGCAAGAGATGAAAGAAGTGCACTTGATAATGCCGCACATTGGGCATTGCATAAAAGAGGTGCATGCGCACCCTGGGGGACCAGGACCAATGCTCATGATAGTTTCCTGATGAGCAAGGACGCATGACCCTCAGCCTAAACAGTTTCACTGTTAAAACACATCAAGACAAATTTACACTTTAAACTAAATGTGAACATAATGTGATATAGGTAAATCATTAAAAACCTCAGAATTGCACAATCACTTGAATGTTCATCATGTCTTTCATAGTTAATCTGCAGCTCGGCTGCAGCAGCTGCATTTTAATAGAAGGGATATGTTGAGGCCATCATGCTGTGCAATGTCAGTGCACGTCGAAAAAACCCCAAGTGGTCGCAATTTCTGGAGCCCTCCACTATGGTATCTCTCATAATCATATTGTGGTTTTGAAATTTACAACCTTAGAAATCAGCCAAACCTGTAGCTGCAATCTGGACAAAAGACAGCAAGAAAGAAACAACTAAAAAGTAACATGGAACACCAGGAAAAGGAGGAAAGCTTAGGAAAACAGAAACAAAGAAGCTTCTCACAGCAAGCACACAGCACAGATGCGTGTCCACAGTCCCAGCTGCCCGGCTTACGAAGTCTGCACACTCTTCTCCTTCTGTCTTGAAGTAGCTGTTCTCTTCTCTCAGGTACAGAGCCACTGCTTTGTCATGTTATTGTGGTAGCTCCCTGCATCCAAGACCAATGCGCCAGGCATTGCCACCGATGTCCTCGACCTCGCCTGTGCTTGGCCAACAGGGTGGCCATGCCCACGCATTGCCCGGGCTGCACGTTAGTGTCATGTGGTGCTGTCTGTTTTATTGTGCTTGTGTTTTCAGCGCCTTGCGTTTTCTCTGCATCATGACCACGTTGATCTACTTCCCAATTAGATTTGGAGACCCTCCTGGAGCACTGATGTAGAGCAATCTGCATTTACGAAGTCGCCCTAAGAGTTGCACTGTCTTTCGTGTCATTTGGTAATCCCAGGGACCAGAGTGTGACATGCTCAACATGCCTCCCCATTGCTTCCTAGCACTTTCCTCTTTTTGCTTGCGCGCGATCACCCATTCTGTCTCACTCACACATCGCCTGTTGTAGGTATCAATGGACACATCTCAAAATGGAAACCTGTTGGAGGTTCTCATATCTCAAAGTAGTCACTAATATATACCTTTCTTTCTGCATCGGGCATCCATGGCCTCACCGAGCATGGCACTCACGAGGACATTCGTGAGTGCAGTGTATGGGTCTCTAGTTTCACCTTTGACATGCCTCCATGTTGTACCCTATCCAGCCAATCACTATTGTTTGCCATCCTGTTCTAACTGGAGTGTTCACCGATAAAGTGGCGAGGCTTAATCAGCATTTTGGAATCCTTGACTTCCAGTTCTCGCAGTTTCACACATAACACCTGGCTTTGGGCCAATAGCACCATCTGTCTGGTGCATCCTCGTCTGTTGTGGGCCACTTTCCTGCGTTTGTGGGAACGCTCTGTATTTTCAGGTGTGTGTGCGATGCTTACTTAAATTTCTAGTGTATGCTGTCAAGTAAACTGTACTCTGTACTGTTTCAACAAGTAATCCGACTGATTCCAATGCTCTTCATTCTTCATCTCTCAATTGCACAGGTATGGTATTACATTGCTGACAGCTTGTACCATGAGCCTGATTAAAGCTCAATTTCATGGTTCCCACAACTTTGATTGTATCCTCTTGTTGCATAAGCATCCACCGCCACTAGCTTCTCTGCTAGTGGACATGCCAGCACACATTCGAAGAAGTTGTGGTAGCACGAATCACCACAATGATATGAGGTTCAGAAAGTGGAAGTAGCATTGGGACTGGCCATGCAGTCAGCAGTATCACGGGAGCCTTGTTAAGGGAGAAAAACTCTGGAATTTCCATGACACTTTGGCACCCACAGTGCTCTGTGGGTGCCAAGTCATGGAAATTCGGCTCAGGAGGGGCATGAGCACAAGGAGTACAGGTTTACTGTACTACTTACGCCTACCAGTAGTGTCTCGCAACAGCACTGCCCCCTGTACGAATGTTTCCAGGTCGTCTTGGAAAGATTCTGCAGAGAGTAAGGCTGCATGTGCAGGGTCGTATAAGCCGTCGATGACATAATGCCTGGCAGTTGGGGAGGTCCATATTATGTCGCAAATTTGTAGGAGGCGAAGTTTGTCACATATATATATATATATATTGCTACGGTACACGGTGGATGCTTAGAAGCAGAGGAAGTGCAGTATTACTCTGGCCGAAAATGCGCCAGAGTGTAACCGCGTACGTTGCCAGCTGCGAGCTATGCCAGCGCCACAAGCGTCCAACTAGCGGCCCTTCAGGACTTCTCCATCCCATCTCACCCCCTGCTTCACTGTTTGAAGTCGTCGGTATTGACCTGCTCGGCCCTTTTCCGCGATCAACGTCGGGCAACCGCTGGATTATAGTGTGCGTCGATCACCTAACCCGCTATGCTGAAAGTGCGGCGATTCCTGCTGCAACAGCCGCTGAGGTCTCCCGCTTCGTGCTGTCATCCATTATATTACGACACGGATCTCCTCGTGTCATTATCAGTGATCGTGGCCGGCAATTTGTTGCTGATGTGGTTGAAGAACTGCTGCGCCTTTCTATGTCCCGTTTTCGTCACGCCACCCCGTACCACCCGCAGACTAACGGTGTAACTGAACGCACCAACAGAACTCTCATTAACATGCTTTCAATGTATGTCGATTCAGCTCACAAAACTTGGGACACTGTTTTGCCTTTCATAACATTCGCCTACAATACTGCACGACATGAAACCACCGGATACAGCCCCTTGTATCTCCTATATGTACGAAAGCCCCGCACAGCTCTTGATTCGATTCTGCCATATTCTGAAACCGACGAGCCTTCACTGGCCGAAACGCTTTGCCGTGCAGAAGAGGCCCGACGCATCGCACGCCTTCGAACCTTCGCTTCTCAAGACCGCTCAAAGATCCGCTATGACAAGCGTCATCAGCCCGTGTCGTATGAGAAAGGCGACTTGGTGTGGCTATGGACACCACTTCGCAAGCGTGGCCTATACCAAAAGTTCCTGGCCCACTACACCGGCCCCTTCGTCATCATCGCACGCCTCAGTGATGTCACTTACGTGATATCTCGACTCCTGTCTGCTGGCCGTCGCTCAAGCAAAACCGACGTCGTCCATGTCGCCCGCCTTAAACGTTTCCACCATCGGGACACGACGTGACTCGCCCGGTGGGCATCGTCTGCCAGGGGGGAAATGCTACGGTACGCGGTGGATGCTTAGAAGCAGAGGAAGAAGACGCTAGCAAGCACTGTGGTCCCTTCGGTCCCTAGGCCTCTCTCATTGATCGTCATCCCCGAATAAACACATCTCACCGTAACAGCATATATATATATATATATATACACACACACGATGTTCTCCGTTTCAGCCTGCTGCTGTAAAGGCCAAACCACATAAGTGTGAAAACGCATGCGAAAGCGATGAGCGACGCGATGAACACTGAAACGGGCCGTTCGCGTGACGTGTTGCGTAGTCAAAATCGCACGAACACTCGGTTTCGAAAATCTAGAATCGCTCGCCCATCGCCTGGAAGTGCCGTGCCCTTGTAGCCAATAATAGAAAGCAGGAACAGGATGTACATCAATGATGCACTACTGGTTGCTGCCATGTGCTAGATATTCATGCACTTACGCAGGAAAAAGCTATTACAAGGCAACAAAAAACATTTTGCATACCTTTGTGTAACAAAACATATTATTCCACATTGCATACCATGGACAACACACAAGTTTCGCTAGTAAATCGATGCCTTCATGCCAGCAACACACTATACTACTCGCCGAAGTTTTCACGTCAATGAGGTTTGGTTATGCAAAAAACAGCTCACATGGCCTTTCCATGCATACAGGGTTTTGCCTTAACTGTATCTCAATGAACCGAGCATCGTAAGCACCCGAAAGAGCTGCAAATGTGGGCATCAAAGCTAGGTTCCAAGTTCACCATGAAGCATAACCGCTGCCTTGAATGCGATGCCACACCTCGGCAGCTCCTGGGAAACACCTTTCAGTGAAGGACTTCTCAATATGGTCTGGCCACAAGTGTTTAATGGCCACAGCGCTGACGATAGAGATACAAGTGGTGTGGTTGCCCTTTGTGAGTGATATGCTACACAAGCTTAGTGAGGACTAATACAGATGGTGCAACGTGTCTAGCTCAGCTAGGGAGCCTACTTGACTGCCCTTTTTAGGGTGACGACATCTAAAAAAAAACCGCCTCCAAAATACGCCGCCAAAATCAGTGGACAGTGTGCACGCGGTAGCCAGCATATGCCAAATTTAGCATAATTTGGTGCGTCACCATATGGTGTCTACCGTCGCCACCCCCAAGAGGGGCAAGGCGAGAGAGATAGGTGAGAAGGAAGGCAGGGAGGGGCAAGGCGAAGTGCTCAAGCTGTCCACATGGGTGAACCGAATATAGACGTATGCAGGCTTGCTAGTCATACTGCGTAAGCCCTACAATGACAGCTTTTGTTATCTAGGTAAGGAAACACACTCAAACATCAAATTTCACAAGCCATGATGCGGAGCGGATGATCGGATGACTACAGCCAATGGTAGCGCAGGAGACGTGTGACGTTGCACTGTTTACCACCCATCGGTTCGCCCAGCCACTCCGATCACCCTTGGAATCGAGTAGAAAATATTGATTAGTTTCCTTCTGATGCAAAATATGTACCTCAGTAGTGTTTGTTATGCTTGATGCGGGCCATATCTGCAAAGCAGATATGGCCCGCAGAGTACTCCAGAGTACTCAAGAAATCGAAAGATTGGAGTACTCGAGAGATCGGCCGCAGCGCGAGTGGTAAACCAATGCTAACATCGGCTTTGGCCATTTCATCGAAGCAGCTCCCTTTGTTTTCACAGCTGAGCTTCACACTGAGGCTCTGAGAAAACTCATCGTATGTCGACGCATTGACATAAAAGCACAAATGTTAATTTCGCTGAGAAAAACGAGCACTCTGTGATGAGCTCGCAGTTGACTGCAAACAATGACAGCAACACCATCGGCCGAGCAAGGCCTACCCTCGTAGTCGTGACTGACATTGAGTTGTAGGGATGTGTTTGTCGCTATAAAAGGCACACCTTTGGCAACAATCTTGTTCGAATTTGTTATAGAATGAAGCAGAGTGGTGCAAAATTGTTTATTTTATACTTGATGACGAGCATAGGATGCCTCCCGAGCTCGTATGACGAGGTGCTCGATGTTGAGTCCTTGCGAACCAAGAGGACCAAGATGGCGCAACGAAGTCCCATTTCTCGCTGGCAACACTGCAGTTTGATGGGTAGCTTTGGCAGCATGTGGTGTGTCAAAGGCTGACCTTGCCCTAAACAGAGCCGGTCATGTAGGCTCCCTAAACGCTGTTTCACGGTGAGACTGCCTCCCCACTCTCCACAGCAGGTGATCGCACTGCCAGCGGCTGGGAGACGGAGAGCTGCCTCAACCTCATCTCGCCCTCTCTTGCGGCTGCTGGCGATGCCGTTACCAGCTCTGCTGAGCGGGGAGGTGGCTGCCACCATGAAACTAAGCTCAGCAACTAGCAGCATGGTAAGCCATATTGTACGTGTTTCTGCTCGCAGGTTCTCTGTGTGTGCATCAGGTTCAGTTCAGCCACAGACGCTGGCGTGTGAAGTGGTGTTGGAACAAAGTGTAAATACCAGTAAGCTCCATTAAAGTTTCCTTGCATTCAGCCTGAGCCTCAGATTTGGCGCAGTCGACCTCGGACCTCTGCCAAGCCAGCCAGACACGGCAGTGCAAGAAGGACGGTCAGTATGCCTTTTTAACCGCGTTCGCCACTGTATCCACGTCACCAAAGACTCGCATCCATGTTTGCATCTGAAGCCACTCTTGGTGTCACCGCTCACTGTCCACTTCACATCAGAAGAAATGAACAGCCATCACAGGAAGATTACCATAAATATTGACAACTAGCCCAAAACTCAAATCCCGTGCTTGACCTGTCGTGTTCCACTCACTGGCCTAGATGGGTGCATAGAGCCATGCCTGCCAGTGCATCATGCCTGGAGGTCTTTGGGAGGAGCTTGATCAGCAATCATGCTGCGATCTTATCTGTGAGGAACTGACCCATCGCAAACTGACCCACCGTTGATGGCTAATAGGCCATCAACGGTGCATGACTTCCTATCCATGTGCACAAGCCTGGACTATTGCATCGAACATAGCAAAAACACGAGAACTTTAAACCACTGCTAAGAGTGCCCCAACAATCATTTGCAAGTGGTAATTCAGGACATCAGCAGCACAATGTCCAGCCAACAACTGCAACAGTGCAGCCAATACAACGCTTTTCCAAGTTGCCCGGTGAACAGGAACAGTGATATCAAGCCACTCCCACAAGGTATAGGGCCCTAGCATTCCAAAGTGGTTAAGACATCACACAGGCAGTCTGCTACAGGTGCAAATAGGGCATTTGGCAGCAGCATGTCCTTCGCAAGGAATATCATCACAGGCCCAATCGTTGGCTATCCCTGGTTCCCCACAACCATAGGCCTTCAGCATGCCATGTAGACTATGTTCCCAACAGGAGTGTCCATTTTTTATGGCCACCGTTGCAGGAGTCTGAGAGCAAGAAGCTTACCCAGACTCTGGCTCGAAAACCACAATGATTTGTAAAGAGATCCTCCCACAATGCTCTTACTGTGGAGCAATTTACCTCTTTCCGTTGTTGAAGGGGGTACAGCACTACCAGTTAGATCGGCCCCCCTAAAGAGAACTGTTGGCCCTATCACTGGTGTGGTGGAAGCAACAGCCTTGGAGAACATCCTTCCCCTTATCATCAGTGAAATTTGGCTTTCGGCAGCACGAGCTCGCTTGATCTTCCAGCCATCACAACCCATTCATCTGCAACATCCAGCCACAGGTGTAACACTTCTGGCCATTCTGCATCTGGTCCAGCAAATATCTAATGCTGTCATTTTAACCCAGTGAAAGCTTTTCGTTCCAGTGGATGCACCGCAAGACTGCCTGCTATTACGTATGCCAGAAGAGCCACGTTGGTAAGCTTCGGCCTCAAGCGTAGTGCCCTTGAACAGCAACCCTGATGCACCACACTACTGTGCCCCCATAACCATTCATCCCAAACTACCACCAGCCAACCTAGGCTGCCAGCTTTCCCCTGAACAGTAGGCTGCCATTGCTGACATACTCATGAATAACAATGTGCTCTTTTTCTCACCATGAAGATGACATTGCTTATTTCAATGGCATTCAAGATCGCATTGATTTGCTGCCCAACACTGTGCCGTACAGCCGTAGCCCTTACAGATATATGCCAGAAAACAGGCAATTCCTGGAAAGGCAGGTCAAGAAGCTCCTTGCGAAAAAAGTCATCCTCCCGACGTAGGGCCCATGGGCATTTCCAGTTGTCGTGGTGTCTCGCAATGGAAAGAGGCCCTTGTAGGTCAATTGCATCCCACTCAATTAATGCACAATAAAGGTTGCACACCCCTTTCCACTGGTGGATGACATCATTCAAGACATCTATAGCTGTGCCTTCTTCACTACAATAGACTTAAGTGTGTCTACTGGAAGGTCAATATCAGGTCCCAATACTATGGGAAAACGGCGTTCGTCACACACCATGAAACTTAGATGTGGACCAGAATGCCATTTGGATTAAAGAATGCACTGTCCACATTTCAGCAAATGATGCAAATTGTATACCAAAACACCCAGGTGCCGAATACGAGTATATTTTGATACATCCTTGTCTACGCAGAGTGATTTGCTACATTTGCAAACTCGCTGCAAGAAGCTTAAGGCATCTCTTGACAAGTGTTCCTTCAGCCTCTCTTGCATTTCTTGGATTTATCATATCAATCGAAGGCCAGGTCCAGAAAGAGCAGCTGCCATGTGCCATATTGCAATTCCCCAAAACCCTGGATTCAGACAGCCAGCTTTTACCATGGATTCATTAAGGGCTTTGCCAAAGCGGTGTACATCCTTCAAGCACTTAAGTTTTCTACGTTCCTGTGGTGCCCAGAATGTGAAAGTGCCCTCCAGACTGTTCGCTGAACCTTCACAGAGCCACTGCTACTTGCTCATTTCAGTCAAACTGCAGCAACAACAGTGACCACTGATGAGTGAAGCCATAGAAGCAGTTGTGTCACCAGTTTATGATGGCAGACTTGTTGCCTATGCTAGGGAATCCCTGACCCCAGACAAACAGCTCCACAGTAATGTGTGGAAATGCATCGCAGTGCATTGAGCCTTAACAATGGAATTCAGATTAAGTTTGTTCCTAGTTCAGATAACTGGACCACAGCTTGCTTGACTGAGTGTGAAACCATCAAGCAGATTTACGTTCATACTCATGGACTTGGTTGAATTTTGACTTCTCTGTCAGGCATTTGTTTGGGCAGCAGAATGTGGTAGCTCACCATTTGCCTTTACTTTAATGTGTGGTCACATGCTCCTCTCACAAGCTGGCTACCTGCTCAAGAAAACTACCCTGAATGCAGAAAAATTCTCCAGAGCCTTGCTAGTGGAGACACCCCGGCCGAGTTCAACCTAGTTGACAGCATTCTATACTACCAGACACCTTCAGGAACCATTGCTGTCGTAGCACTATCATCATTACGCCCGGCCGGCATTGTCCAGGCACTGCAGGATAGTGCAGGTCACCTCGACGTAAACTGGACTTTACACAAAGTGCAGGACTGCTGCTGGTGGCCAGATGTGGAAATTAAATGAAGAGCTATACGTCATCTTGCTAGCGCTGCCAACAGCATAACAATCCACCTCCAAGTAGTGTTGGTTTTCTTGGCAAAATGCTAATTTCAGATGTTCCATTCACAAGATCTGCTACAGACCACATGACCATGTCTACCAGCAATTCATCATGGTACATACTGAACATGATAGACTTTGCAACCCATTTTATTGCTCCAGGAGCTGTTTCATCAACCTCGGCATGCAAAGTCATCGAAACTTTGCATAAGGTATTTTACTGCTACAATGCACCTGACCACTGCTTCAGTGGCCATGGACTGGCTTTTAAAGGAACTGTCCACTGTTCTTCATCGCTCTACCGTTTTTTGGTTTAATAGAAAGCGTACCTTTCAAAGTGTCCCAACATGGAGTGGTTTCTCTGGAAACTGAGTATAAATTATTAAAAAGGAGTTTTTCATCTACAAAGTCCCTCCTTTCCTACGTGTACAGACGCAGACATTTTGTGGTAGCGCTGACGAACAAACAAGGACAAAAGAAGACACAAATATACGGGACGGGCGCTAGACATCAACTGGGCAGTTGATGTCTAGACATCAAGCAGTTGATGTCTAGCGCCCGTCCTGTATATTTGTGTCTTCTTTTGTCCTTGTTTGACCCAACCAACTAGCCCACCTTACCGCCTTGACAGACGCAGACAACAATGGTACTGGGCGTGATGCGTCGTCGTCTCCCTGGCAACCCATTCAGGCACGGGAGGCTTCTTCTCAACAGGAACCGGTTCCAAGGACGACATTCCAGAGGTGACAAGGAGGACAGGCGAAGGAAAGTCGGCGAGTGGGGGTGCACCTCAGACATGCAGCACCGCATGCATGACAAGCGCAGTACTATGCGCTTGTACAGGCAGACGAATTCGAAGGCAGCACCTCCTGCGCTGCCCCAAAAGCAGCGAAAAAAAGAATGAATTGCTCTTGCAAGCTATAAAAATACGCCTCATAGGGTGAAGTACACTTGTAAGACATTGACTGGTCTTTCCTACGAACAGGCTTCCTCTGACGGACACGTGCCATCTAACTGGGAGCATGTGCAGACGGGCCTCGTCAATGCAGCACATCCGTGGATTCATCACGAACCTACGCCCTATTTGCGTGAGGCATATCAACGAATCAGCTCCGTGACATTATCAAGTGCCGATAATTTCAAGCATAAAAGCCGGAGCCCATTGGATGATCCTTTCAGTGGGCTTCCGTCTGCCAACAGTGAAACTGCTGGCAGATGGATGCTTACTCCGATTCTCTTTGTTCAGGTTGGTGACAAATATTTAATTTCCTCTATTAAAGACGATTCACTCACGCTGACAGTGTTGCCAAGCCCAGTGTCTGCTCGGATTATTGTGTGATTATTTTCATGTGATCTGTTTGATGCTACTAACATCCGGAGACATAGAACTAAACCCTAGTCCCTCTTCTGACTCAGATTTGGAGGCTAACTTAGACAGTGAATTACTCAAGAAAACCTTGAAAGAACAAAGACAAATAAAACACTTGTCACGTTAACTAATAACTTGAAACAGGTAGAGTCAAAAGTCGCGGACATTCAAACTCGGATTACCCATTTTGAGCAAGAGATGGGTCGAGCTGAGAAATGTAAGCAAAGGCTGGAGAAGGTCGAAGAAGCTTGCGAGAGTACTAAGATAATTCTTGAGTTAAGTGCAAAAGTCGATGATCTTGAAAAAAGGAGCCGCCGTAATAACCTTGTAGTTTATGGTGTACAAGAAAGCCAGGGGGAGGACTCAAACGAACTAGAACAGAAAGTGAATGGCGATATCTTCAGGAAAATTCTTGGTGATGAAATCAACTCCATAGAGCAAATTCACCAAACCAGTCGAAGAAACGCACAGCGCCCTCGTCCAGTCATTTTGGGACTCTACATTGACAAAACGAAGGTGTTGTCATCCTGCTTCAAATTAAAAGGTATCAAGATATCCATATCAGAAGACTTTTCCAAAAATATTTAGGGTGCTCGTACAAAATTATGCCTTTCTGCTGCTGATGAAAGCCGGTTCTGAAGTTTTTCCTCTATTCGATAAACTGAAAGTTGATGGCAAACTCTATGTGTGGGACGCACTTCGTAATTGCAGGGTAGAGCTGTCCCAACTCACTACGCCTGCTCATCCGAACTGTTACCTTCTCGCCTCACTCGTGCTACTGCTCTTAACAAGTGACAAGCTAGCAAAACGCTTCGGATTATTTCACTCAATGCAAGAAGTGTTTTGAATAACATACAGCTTCTTGAAGATATAATTTCAAATTACCAACCACACGTTCTGGTGATCACGGAAACTCGGCTGCATTCTGACGTGCAAAGCTCTGAAATAGTGCCACCTTCTTACATCCATATCCGTAGGGACAGAGGACCACGAGGTGGGAGAGTTGCAATTACGATTAAAAACAACGTTAAGTTTACCCGCTTAGATGGTATTGATAATCACAAAATCGTGTGGTGAAAACTGAAATTTTTTGGTAAAAATATAACCTTGGGTGGTATCTACCGTCCTCCAAATGCACCTCCAAAATGCTTACAAACACTCTATGATTGCCTGCTGCAAAATACAAATTCTCGTTCAAACATTCTTATAACTGGGGATTTCAACTTGCCCAGGATTAATTGGCCCAGTCTCTCACATGATGGCAAAGATTCTCGAAATGCTGAATCACTGTTATTAAATGCATATACTTTTTCTTTAAACCAATTGGTTTCTGATGCAACCAGAATTATTAGTTCTGTTCTAGACCTTGCGTTTGCAAGCAGTTTGCTCACAGAATGTTCGGTCACTGTCAAAGACAGAATACCTGATCACAAGTTACTTGTTAAAGAGTTCAATTTCAGGCTTCCGATCAACTATTAGACCTTCCGAATCATTTGTCAGGGACTACACACATGCGCATGATGATGCAGTGCTTAGATACATGGAATCTTCATTTCCTTCCTTAAGCGAAATAAATGACATCAATGAGTTGTGGTCACATTTTAAAGCTATAATATTTCATTGTGAACGTAGCTATGTGCCGTTAAAAAAGAAGCGTATTCACAGAGAGTACCCATGGATGAATCGTGATTTGATTCATATGACGCGCAAGATTAAACGCTGTCGTAGCGTGGTGACAAGAAACGGCGTAGCGTGGTGACATGACGGCGTTTCTGACACATTAGATGTACACTCAGGAGTGCCGCAAGGGTCGGTACTTGCACCATTATTGTTTTTGGTGTACATAAACATTTATTTTTCAGTTCAACCACCTGTAAAAATCTGACTTTTCGCAGATGATTGTGTTGTTTATGCCAACATTAATCAGCATTCTGACCAAGCCAGACTTAGCGATGCACTGCACTCCATCTGTGCCTGGTGTGATAAATGGGGCTTGAAGCTCAATGCATCTAAAACAGCATCCATTACAGTCATCAACAAACAAAATCCATTAGCATTCCGCTACACTGTCACGTGTGTGTGGGAGGATCTCGGGAGCGCTTCCTCCGATGGATTGAGAGTGAGAGACGGAGGCGTAAGGCGTTAACAAAGACAAAAGACGTTACTTTATGCATGGGAACACTTAAACACAAAAAACATGTACAATACCAATTCGCACACAAAAGAAAACTAAAGAAAAAAGCTAAGTTAACATCCTAAACCGCCTAACTACAGATCCTCCGCGTTGGGCGCAGTTCCAAAGGGGGCCACTCAACCATGGGCCTCACGTTTAAGTCTGCGGTCGCCGCTCAAACTGTAGTGGACGCTCTTACATTGCATTCGGCACAGTGCGGTTCGGAGTCGGTGCTCTCTCGGTGTGTCGTGTCCTCATAGCCGTCGTCGACAGATGCTGCTAGTGGTGGCCGCCGCTCACGCAAGGTCCGTCCATGTCCACCGCCTTGCTTCTCATGTGACGTGGCGAATCACCAGCTCCCTGTTAGGCCTAGAGTCGGCCTCTCCATATAAGTGATGCCCGGCCTCCAAAGAGACCTGGCCCTGTGCTGCGATTCTTCTGCTGGTCGTCCCGTTCTGCCGGCGAAGGTGGAGCGCTGTGGGTACACTGGGAACTGCTACAGTTCAGCCGCTGCCACTCTGAAGTCTGTGCTCGATCGTAAGCCAGATCGACAGCCCCCCGGAGCCCGGCGCCTTCGTCTCCTTGTCACCAGTCCGTAGCTGGCAAGACACCCTTCGTCGACCGGTGCCACGCAGAGAATGCCAGCTCAGCCTTCTCCATCACCGATCGCTGCTCGGGTCGCGTGCCGCAAGCCCGCTCTCAACCAATTGTGGGCATCGACGTGTCTACCGGCGCGTGCCTCCCCGCGCCACTTCGCCGATCTCTCCTTTTCACCTAGTGGCCTGTGTTTGTGGGCCCCCTTTACTCATGACAATGGCCCCCCTTTTAACCCTTTATGCGACAACGGGACAACCCCTGTCCCACCTGCATGGCAGTAGCAAAACGACGATTCTGAGCTCTTTTGAAATATCTGGGTCTTCCACAGACATGTCGCGCCATCTAGGACATATGTGCACAACTATTTTATGCTTTTTTTTTTCTTCTACTGGGTGGCGCAAGCATACTGTGCGTATTTTACTTTGTTGCTTTTTTTCGAACGACCGAGCATTGACTGCACGTTTTTTGAAGAGCCACATTTTTCTTCTGAAATGTCAGGTAAGACTGCTAATGTGTTCTCTGTGCTTGTAAATATGTCAGGCGTATATGAGTAAAATTTTATACTCGGTACCACTGTATAAACGGTTTGGTATTGGAATACGCGTACGGATACACAAGTTGGTTAGGCTTAGGCTTTGGAAGCATTACGTCGTTTGTCTTTCGTGTTCGAACAAATCATATTCATTGATTACCCATTCCTTCATCTTTATAGGGCAACGAGGACTCACCGCTGAAGAGGCTCTAGAGGTGTTTTTTAGCTTACCTGACAGCTCGGAAAGTGATCTCTCAAGCGACTCGGGTGACGACTTTGCCGTACCGTCAACCTCTAGATTGGCTCCGATAGATTCATCTGAGGGCGAGGAAAACATAACACCTCCGAGAAAGAAAAAATGCAGGAAGGGAAACACACAGAAAAGGAAACCTAGGAAAGCGCACCCTAAGCCCATTGAAGATGCAGTGACCACGAAGAAGAAGTAGACGACTCTCTCTCTTCGGCATGGATAGCCGGGCAGCCTTCCGACATCCCAGTGACCATCGCTGAAAATCCATCGACGTACTCCAGTAAACTAAATGCGGACTGCAGTGCTTCCGATGCGTTTTCTCTATACTTTGATGAAGAAATGTGGAACATGATTGTAGAAGAAACGAACCTGTATGCACTTCAAGAGATGATGCCAAACTGGCATACGCTGACATCGAGCGAGCTGAAGGCTTACATAGGGATGCTCATTCTGATGAGCATACTTAACTTACCACAAGTGTATCTATACTGGAGTTCGGACAAGTTCTTCAATGTGCAAGAAGTATCGAATGTGATGTCATTTAGGCGTTTTCAACAGATCACTCGTTGCCTGCACCTCAATGACAATTCCAAGATTCCAGATAAGACGTCGCCAGATTTTGACAGGTGCTACAGGCTGAGGCCTCTTATGAATATGCTCAATGCCAACTTCAAGAAAGAATACAAGCCCTCCTCTCACGTAGCTGTCGATGAATCTATGATCCTTTTCAAAGGCAGATCGGCGATGAAGCAATACATGCCGCTCAAACCGAAAATCAAGCGAGGGTATAAAGTGTGGAGCATCGCTGACAGTGAGACTGGTTACCTCTGCAAGTTCGACCTATACCAAGGCCGCACAGAGCGTCGACCCACTGACATGGGACTTGGCGAGCACATTGTACTTTCGCTAACAGAAGATGTCGTGGATGCAGGTTCACAAGTTTTCTTTGATAATTTTTTTTCTTCAACTAAGCTTCTCCTCCGTCTCAGAGAACGAGGTGTATTTGCTTGTGGAACTTTCAGATCCAACAAGAAAGATCTGCCACCAGAGGTGAAGCTTGATAACAAATTACAGCGTGGAGCATTTCTGTATAGATCGAAGGGACCAGTTTCTGTTTACCAGTGGCGGGACTCGAAGAACGTCCATGTGATGTCCAATTATCACGACCCCGAAGATGAAACGACCGTGGAAAGGAAGCTGCCTTGTGGCAAGAAGATTCGGGTGACCTGGCCCAAAGCAGTAAAAGATTACAATCAGTGGATGGGTGGAGTTGATCGTTTCGATCAAAAAAGAAATGCTTACGTGGTAGACAGGCATTCAAAAAAAGGATGGCACCGCATTTTTTATTTCATGGTTGACGCCGCCATCGTGAATGCATTCATTCAGCACGCAGGTGTTCGCGGTGCTGGCAGCACAGACTTGCTCCATTTCAAGCTTCTTCTCGGGAAACAGCTTATCGAACGGAAGAGCTTCCGCATTGGGCGGTCCCAGGCAGATTACCGCCGAAAAAATGGGCGCCACAGTGGTTCTGTACTTTGTGGAGTACCAGACGAAGTGCGTTTCCAAGGAAACAACCACTTTCCAAAGCCATCCAACACGAGAAGAAGATGCCGCTCGTGCTCAACCAAGCGCACCGAGGTGCGCACCAAGCTCATGTGCTCAGCTTGTGAAGTTCCATTGTGCATGCAATGCTTCTCTCCTTTTCATTTATCAAAATGAGCCTAGAATGATGAGGCAACTTTATTTCGTGCTACCCCCTCGAGGGCATCGGGACATATGCTGTCCCACCTCCGTTCCTTGCCTCTCATGTGCAGTGGGACACACGTTGTCCCACCTTTTCTGTCTAGGCCATTGTGTATAATGTGATGAAAACTGGTTTTACTTACTTTTCTAAGCATAAATAAAATGTTTTTGCATAAAAATAGAACTTACTTGTACGTGTGGCCTCATGCCTTATAAAGGGTTAAGAGTTTTTTTCCTAAAAAAACTGCTTTCTCCTCCTCTTCTCACTTCTCCAGAACCTTGTCAAATCTTGCTTTTTTGAAAATAAACTTGCGATGTCTTGATTTTTCGGCTCACTGTAGCACTGGCCCTCGCCACGCCCATTACACATACACTGACACAGTTTCGCGCACTTTTAGGTCACTGGTCACCACCACACAACAATGCCTAAACAATTCACTGGATGTCCCTTTCTTTTCAACAACCTATAAGACCTCGTGCTTCGTTTTTCTTTTTTCCTTACTCCTATGTCATCTTTTGCTGTTGATCCTTTCTCTTTAAACTGTTAACTGCTCTGTCCTGCACTTTCTCTTGTCTAACAATTATACAGTACTTGGTATGATAATTTCTCTATGCCCTCTTTTTTCCCGTCCGTATGTCATTCCCTTGGGCGTGTTCCTATATTCACTTTCACAGTTCTCGCTTTCTAATTTGGTGGGTTCGTCACCCAGATCCTGACTTCGTTCCTCCTCCACTGTGGGGCACGTACATGAACAGACCCCGCTAGGCTTGTGTTTGCAGCAACTTGCAATACACTCGCGGTGATCCTGCACCGAGTGCACATACTCTCTCCCAGCTGTGCTCACCAGCTGCTCTTGGGCACCTACGCCCACATCATCAATCTCCGACTCAAGCTCCTCTAGACTTGCGGTAACCGTGTCGCACCTCTCTGACCCTACCGAGACACTGTCCTTGGTCATGTGAATTTCCTGAAGTTGGCTAATTTCTGCCTCATGTTCACTAAATTCAGCTGATTGTACTGCTGGCAAATTTAGACATAATGTCTCCTCCATACTCTGATACTTGAGCTTTCTTTCAACCTGCTCTATTTGTTGCTTTAGCATAGCTACGGTTTGTTCATGCTCTAGTTCGCGCTCCCGTTCAAGTTGGAGCTGGCATTCTTCAAAAAATCTTAACGCATCTTTGCCACGTAAGTTCCTGCTCTTCGCTATCGCTGCCAACCGCTCCCAATCCATCTTCGCAACCCCCGACGATCTTTCGTGACTGGGCCTGGAGATGTTAAATCCTGGCAAAGGCTCGCCAATTGTTGTCACGTGTGTGTGGGAGGATCTCGGGAGCGCTTGCTCCGATGGATTGAGAGTGAGGGATGGAGGCGTAAGGCGTTAACAAAGACAAAATACGTTACTTTATGCACGGGAACACTTAAACACGAAAAACATGTACAACACCAATTCGCACACAAAAGAAAACTAAAGAGAAACTAAGTTAACATCCTAAACCGCCTAACTACAGATCCTCCGCGTTGGGCGCAGTTCCAACGGGAGTCACTCAACCATGGGCCTCACGTTTAAGTCCGCGTTCGCCGCTCAAACTGTAGTGGACGCTCTTACATTGCATTCGGCACGGTGCGGTTCGGAGTCGGTGCTCTCTCGGTGTGTCGTGTCCTCATAGCCGTCGTCGACAGATGCTGCTAGTGGTGGCCGCCGCTCACGCAAGGTCCGTCCATGTCCGCTGCCTCGCTTCTCATGTGACGTGGCGAACCACCGGCTCCCTGTTAGGCCGAGTCGGCCTCTCCATATAAATGATGCCCGGCCTCCAAAGAGACCTGGCCCTGTGCTGTGATTCTTCTGCTGGTCGTCCCGTTCTGCCGGCGAAGGTGGAGCACTGTGGGTACACCGGGAACTGCTACAGTTGAGCCGCTGCCACTCCGAAGTCCGTGCTCGATCGTAAGCCAGATCGACGGCCCCCCGGAGCCCGGCGCCTTCGTCTCCTCGTCACCAGTCTGTAGCTGGCAAGACACCCTTCGTCGACCGGTGCCTACGCAGAGAATGCCAGCTCAGCCTTCTCCATCACCGATCGCTGCTCGGGTCGCGTGCCGCAAGCCCGCTCTCAACCCATTGTGGGCATCGACGTGTCCACGGCGCGTGCCTTCCCGCGCCACTTCACCGATCTCTCCGTTTCGCCTAGTGGCCTGTGTTTGTGGGCCCCCTTTACTCATGACATACACCATTAACAATGATTATGTTAAAAAACTACACAAGTCAAATATCTGGGTGTCACGCTCACAAGTACTTTAAATTGGGAACCCCATATTGACAACATCTGTAGCAATGTGATAAAGAAGTTAGCATTTTTAAAACATAAGCTACATCATACTTCACCCTCTGCAAAACTAACAGCTTGCAAAGCGCTTATCAGGCCTAAGAGTTTGCAGACCTGGTCTGGGCTCCGTATCAAAAATATTTAATTAAAAAGATCGAGAGGGTGCGAAACCTGGCTCTGAGGTTCACGTACTCGAGCTATTCTCATTTCGCGAGTGTATCTGCCCTTTGCAATAGGGCAAAGCTGAAGTCACTCGCTCATCGTAGAATAATCTCTAGATTAAAATTCATTTATCAACTCTACCATGGTCACTTCAAAATACCAACTGAACGTTACATAACCGACCCGCCCATGCACTTTGATCGTACTCATCATAATAAGACAGGCAACCATTCAGTCACCTTAGTATACATCAATATTCATTATTCCCTCATGCTCTCTCATTATGGAAGAAGTTACCCGAAAATGTCGTTAATGCTGACTCAGCATAATCGTCTGACCACCTCCTCAACGACCTATCTTTTGATTTTTAAAATTCTGCTGTATATTATTTGTTTCTCATTGGTGCTATGAATTTTTGTATTGTACTTTGTATTCTGTTCCTGGTATTACTGCTATATATTATCTATGCTCCTTGTTAATGTTGAGAATATTTGTAAATTTTATACCTTGTATTTCATTTTTTATATTTTGTTTGATATTGTCACTGACATTAATGTACCCACTCCTGCTTGGGCCCGAATAGAGCCTGCAGTATTTGTAAATAAATAAATAAATAAAAGTCTACAGAGTTCAAACGGTTCATGCGTGTGCACAAAGTAGAGCAACACTTTTCATCTGCTTACCGGCCTAAAAGGAATGGCCTCGTTGAATGTAGCAATGGAACATTCTAAGAGTGCCACAAAAAATATGCACTTTGGACCCTTTGGACAAAGCTGAATGAATCAATAAAGATTCATTATGTAAGGAAAAGCGTGCAAAAAACAGACACAAGAGAAGAGGAGTGGACAACACAAACACACATGTCCACTTCTCTTGTGTCAGTGTTCGAACAAAAAAAAAACACCTGCAGCCATTGCAGGTGTTTCTGCGAAGTTATTCTCAAGAACTGAAAAAAGCTGAAGGCAAGGCTGACATCAGTGTGAAATCCCGTGGCAATGGAGGCTGAGCTACTCATTTTTCCAAACGGGGGTAGTTCACCCATTGTGCTAAGATGCATATGGATGCACGAGCTGGAAACCAGCCTCTCTGATGCTGAAGTAAATATCCATGCAATATCTGACATCCAAGACTTTGCTGAAGTGTTCAAAGTAGGTCTGGGTATGTTTAAAGGTACTAAAGCTTCAATACATGTTCCTTCAGATGCCCTACCACAGCTCTTCAAGCCAGGACCTTTGCCATATGCCTTGACAGATGGAGTCACAAGAAGAGATTCCATCCCTGTTCCAGTGAAATCGTCGAGGTGGGCTGCACCTATTATTCCTGGGGTAAAAAAGGATGGGTGCATCGGAATCTGTGGAGACTTAAAGGGACCGACAACTGACCAGAACCTGCGATCAGATTCTGGCGGAAATGAAAAAAACCGCGAATTATGGCGACAGATTCAACCATACTTAATGGGGTTTGAGTAGAATGTATTTTTAAATTCCACTGAAAACCACAAAAAAACAAGTACGTATCGCAGTGTAGCAGTAGAGACTTCGTACTGCTATATGGAATCTATGGTTTGGTGTGCGTAGTCATATGCTCTTATAGCAACATAATTAGTACTCAAAGTTAGAGCATGCATATTACTAAGCATCCCCGCTCTGTTCTGTGCTGCCCACAAGGTATGATACAAATAAGTTGACACTGAGATGAGGCGCTGCCTTCACGGCGAAACAGTGGAAAGGTCGCTGTGGGCTGTGACGCATGTGCGCGCCGTTTTTCTCTAGTCTGCGAAGCCAGTATCGCAGTGTACAGCGTAAATTCGCGAGTGAGATAGATCACAAGTCATAGCAACATACAGTAAACCCTCGTTAACTCGAACTCGCATATCTCAAAATCTCGGTTAAGTCTAAACTTTTTTTCGCCGTGCATTAATCTCCCATAGGTGCTATGTATTTGCCCCCTCCTTATATGGAAACATTTTTCAAAGGGGACAGTGGATATCGCGAAATCTTGACTGGGAGGGCAGGAGGAAAAGTCCACTTCCAACAGGAAACGAGGGCTTTGTGCAAACGCTTAGCTCTTACTATACGTGCTGAACGCGGTCGTGAAGGGTGAATTTGAAATCCCCATGGACGCAGCCGTTTCCTATCCGCCCTGTCAAGCAATTGTGGGAGTGATCACGTGTGCGCACCTGTGCGCGTCTTATGCGCGGATGGGGCGGCATGCACAGCTTGCACCCGTCAGTAGGCAACCTAGCCCTTGCACGTGCGAGCTGGTATTCTTTGTTTTCTCCGCGATCTGCGCGCGACGCATCTTGAGTTCAGTTTTGCTGAGTAGTGAGTGGTCTGTGCAACGGATGCTTCCGAATATCGACCAAGATGTCCCGACCAAAGCAGTGCAAATCTCTGACGTTGGAGAGAAAAGTCGCATTAATCAAGGACATTGGCGCAGAATTCAGCGACTGTGATGAGCTGTGCAATGAAGTATGCAAGGCAACTGGCTGCGTGAGCGATACTGAAGACGGCAAGATCACCTTTGAGGAGCAGGCACTGTACAAGGCGGACGTGCCCTTCACCAGAATGCTGTCGGACGCCAACATCCCCGAGATGGCCGTGAACGACGCAGGTGACGATGCAGACGAGAAAGAGCCTTGAGAAGTGCCTACGATGACAGAAACACGTAACGTGCTCCGCTTGCTCCGCAACAAGGCCGAATGCAACGGCTCATGCGATGTGTTGAGCAACTGGAGAACGCCTTTCTCGGACTGAACATGAACGCGAAACAGGCGAGCATCACGCAGTTTTCTGATCCTCGGTAATAAATTTTTTTTCCCTGCGAATTCTTGTGCCTTTACTACAGTAGCTCTCTCGTGCAGTGGAGCTTTTCCTGGCAGCACTGGCTTTTCTTTTACAGTGACCTGGGCAAACATTTTCGGCGTTTTGCTTAACTCGAAATACCGCTTATCTCGAAATTTTTCCCAGATTTGACGGCTTCGAGTTAACAAGGGATTACTGTATAGGCTTGATAAATGCAACATTGATTTCTTTCTATTTATGGATTCACTAGTTTCCTTTTCCCATTGCCGGCCCATAACCGCTATCGCGCTCCCCTCCAATTTTTTCCAACTGTGTTGCCGGTAAGACTCCATAGTTGCCACTATAGACTCCGTAGTTGCCATAGTTGCCATAGTTTTCAGTTGCACTAATAAAAGCAGGTACCATAAAAATTGGTTGTCGGTACCTTTAAGTGTCACATAAACCCAGTAGCAACAGTGAACGAATACCCAATTCCAAGGATTGAGGACCTGTGGACCATCCTTGCTGAGGGTGAGAAATTCACCAAACTGGATTTATGCGACACTACCAGCAAGCTTTCTTGATGAGACATGCAGAGTATGTCACCATTTCAGTACATATGGGGTTGTTTCGATACACCCGCTTGCCTTTTAGGGTTTCATCAGCTCCTGCTACATTTCAACTAGAGACGGAGACCTTGCTGAGGTGACTACAAAATGTGGTCATCTACTTCGACGACATTCTCATCATAGGTGCCAATGATGCTGATCACCTTCATGTTGTGCTTCACAAGTTTCAAGAATCTGGCCTCAAACTGACACTCAAAAAGTGTCATTTCTTTGTGTCATAAGTGGAGTATCTTGGGCACATCATCAGCAAGGAATGCATTTCCCTGACTGTCAACAAGTTTGCTGCCATTCACCATACCCCTAAGCCAAAAGACGTCAAAGAACCTCAAAGTTTCTTGGAACTTGTGAATTTCAATAGATGCTTTTTGTCCAACCTTTCTGCGTTTCTCTGTCTTCTACACTCTCCTCCGTGATGGAAATGAATGGGAGTGTGGACAGGAGCAGCAAGATGCATTCACTGTCTGCAAGCACCTGGCAACCTCTGCTCCAGTTCTTGTGCATTTCTGCCATCACACGCCTGTTTCTCATCTGTGATGCATCTCCTTATGGTATAGGCACAGTTCTGATGCACAAAGATGTTGATGACCAAAAACATCCCATTCCTTTTGCCTCATAGAGCTTATCAAAAGCAGAACCAAACTACAGTCCATTTGACAGGGGGGCACTGGCATTCGTGTTTGGTGTGGATCGTTTCCACCGGTACTTGTGGTGCATATCATATGAAGCATACTGACCACAAGCCACTTGGGCTCCTGTACACGAATAAACCTGTTCCTGTGCAAGCTTCACCATGATTCATGAGGTGGGCTCTGGAGCTATCCGCGTGTAAGTGCAACCTTGTATACAAGCCTGACAAATAACACGGTCATGCTGATGCTCTTAGCAGACGGCCAATGCCCAACAACAGCACCACACTGCCCCACCCTTTCGTGATTTTCATGCTGGTGGAGGCTTATCCATGACCTCTTTCACCAGCTGTTGTGGCCTGAGCCACTATGAATCATCCAGCTCTGGGCCATGTTTGTTATGTATTGAAAGGAGAAAGCCTTCCAGCTGGGCCAGAGTGGAACCCTTCTGGTGCAAGAAGCAAAGAACTCAAGCCACCATAAAATCTGCCTATTATGGCAACCAAGGGTCATGGTTCCAAAATCACTGCAGGCACAAGTACATGGCATGCTTCTTGCCGGTCACCCTGGTAGTGAAAAAAGCAAGATGGTTGCCAGGAGGCATGTCTGGTGGTCAAGCATAGGCAATTACACAGCAAACAGTGTGAAGAGCTGCGCTATATGCCAGGCACAACAACAGGATGTGCAGCGTGTTCAGCAGGCTCCCTGGCCATTTACACAGCGACCCTGAAAAACGCTTCAAGTTGACTTTGGGGCACTACTCCTAGGACACATGTTCTTAGTCTTTGTGGGTGCTCTCTCAATGTGGGTAGACATTTTCCCTGTGTCTTTCACATGTGCATAAGCTACTATTTCTGCCCTCAGAATTGCATTCACTCCGCATGGCCTCCATGATGTATTATCTTCGGAAAATGGCCCTGCATTAACCAGCACACGGTACATTGAGTTCTTGAATTAAAACAGAATATGCCACATGCTAGTACTGCTGTATCACCCAGCGTCAAACAGTGCAGCAGAGCGAGCAGCGCAGACTGTAAACAACTGAAGAGGTCTAGTTCTAGCAATTCTGAAACTCAGATCTCTAGGTTATTATTCCATTACAGGACCACCCGACATCAAGTAAGCGGATGGCCAACATGTAAGATTTCATGGGGAGGGTTTTCAATACTGCTGGATGTCTTGCAGCCAAGTGTCAGTGCTCCTAAAACAACTGAAGCAAGAGTGCCCATCAGCTAGACAAACAACAGTACCGATTATGCAGCAAAAAGACTATACACAGTGACAGTATCTGGTAATACCTTGGAGTGTGACTACCTGAGCACTGCTCATCCATATGGTGCACCTGACCAGCGACATGTTTTCGGACCTCGAAATAGATGAAAGTGAGGTACACAGAGGTACTCATAAAATGAAACGATAATTTAGAGGATGCATCTAGGCACAAATGCTTGGCAGCAGTTAAGCATCAGGCAATGGCAAGGCACCTCACCGCCAGGTCACAGGACGGGACAACAGAAGGCCTAGTGGATTACGATGGGCATCTCGGCAAACAGAAGCGCAAGCTAACATGGAGTAATAGCAACGTATGCACGTGTGAAACAAAGGTGAAAGGTGGGCCCATGAGGCATGTGGCACAAATCATCCCAGTCACAGCTGGATTGAGGGCCAGCCTAAATGAAAGTCGTAAGATAGCTACAGAAATGTTGATTTCACACACTGCTGCTCTGGGATTGCCCGCACCAGCTGAGAGGGTAGATGAGAAACGTTACCATATTTACCCGCATAATTTGAGCCCTCGCATAATTTATGCACCATGATATTTCGCCAGCTTTACAAAAAAAATTTTCCTTGCATATCTTGCGTTCCCCGTCCCGCCCAAACCAGCTCGCCAGCATGCGCGCACGGACAGACTTTGGACAGCCGTGCGGCTGTGCCCCTCGCTGCGCAGGCGAGCGCAGTCATGCGCAAAAGGGGCTGCGAGTGCGATGTCCCTTTTTCCGATTCTTTACTCTGGAAGCTGCCGGAGCCTAAAATATGATTGCTAGAATAAAAGCATGCGAGTGGGGGGCGACAAAAATGGCTGAAGCAGAGATCAAACGAGCCCGGCCCATCTCCGTCGTTTGGAGGGTGCATGCGACAACATCAGCCCGATCGGGATGCCTGCTGGCAAAGCGGAAAGGAAACGTCCCGCCCGTCTTTAACCAGCATGAAAAGACGCGAGGGGGGGTCGCACATCTGCCGAGATAGTGCTGGTGCGCACGCTATTTCGGCAGCCATCATAGGGCGGCTTGTAAACCCTTCTACGTGCTGCACTCTCAACGCGAAGAGACTGCAAAAAGCATCCCTGGAGCTGCCGCATTCTCTTACACCAGCGTTTTGGTGTGTTACGTGAGATGTCGTATCCAAAAGAGTTACCATATACCGCGCGCTTTACATCACATGTTATATGGAATGTGCTTGCGAAAAAGCCACGTAATTTGCACACCCCCTTTCTGAAGCTCTAAAATCGCAAAAAAAGTGCGCAAATTACGCGAGTAAATACGGTACTCTGCCCTGACAAAGGTGTGAGAACTCATCAGGAGCGGGCTAAAGATAATGACACGACATTTACGCATAATAGGGAGAAGGCAGGGGGGAGGCCACCATGTTTGCCACAAGCTGTTGAGGTTGACGACCTCGGCGGTCTCCACCCAGTGCATTAGTTCCAGCTGTGCAGTAACATAACCAAAAGACAGTATTAAAGACCGTCGCACCATTTCAGCAAGACTGTGGACATGAACAGACCAACAAGACCTTGAGAATTTGTGCACACATGGTGCTGCGATGGATGCCAGCATCTCTGCAAGTTCGAGGACAACCACGTGGTATGTTAGCTGTTACTTACTTTACTATTTCATTATTCTTGGACACTGCGAATGGACTCACCGACAGTTTCTGTCTTTGTCGTGTTCTCTTCTTATTGTGCCTCTATTTTGAATTACATTTTGAATTATTTATGGCATGCCCAAGCCAACCTTTGTGTGCTTCCTTATTCATTAAAAGCTCCGTGAGTGGCTTCTGTGCTCGCTCAGCTATTAGGACACCAAATGCATTACTGTTGCCTCACTCTCCACACGCTCTACGCTGACATCACTATCAGTGTGTGGGCCGAAGCGAGGGCGAGGTCGAAACTGTGCTTCAGGAATCCCTTGACCAGACACTGTTTTCTCAACAACATGGGCCTTAGGTGCTCTTCGAGCAAGTCAAAGCCGCTCTTATACTGGCCCATCAGGAGGAGTCCCAAACCCGAGGACTGGATGCCCTTTTTTGGCTGTTTTGGCTGTAAACATCCAGCTCCGTACGAGTAATGGTAATCCAATTCCTAGGGCTCGTGTCATCAACTCATCAAAAGAGTGTTCAACAGGCAGGGAGGTTTCAGAGAAGACAACATCCTGAAGCTCTTTCAAGCCTTCCTTATGAGCCACATCGCGTACATGGCGGCCATGCACTGTTGGCACGGCCATGAGAAGAGGAAGCTGGACATGCTAATACGGAAGAGCATAAAGAGGGTACTGGGCATTCCCATGCAAGCCAGCACCAAGCAACTCATGCAGCTAGGGGTTCACAACACCCTGGCAGAGATCATCGATGGACAGGAATCTCGGGTAGCTTGGCAGTCGTCCACACAGGCCGGAAGGAATATTTTGGCCATTATCAGTCTCAACCCCATGCGCATTGAGGAGTGGCAACAACTGCTCTCTGAAGCCCAAAGGGCCAGCATTCAGGTCTCTCCTTTTTCTCATAACATTCATCCACAGCCCGTCAGCAGGTGCAGGGCCCAGGCCATCATGCTTCTGAGGCATGTTAGCGATGAATCTCGCCCGGTTTCCTTTGTAGATACCACCCAGTATGGCCGCTCGGTCAAGTTCGCTTCCATTGTCGTCGATCACAAGCGTTAAAGCCTCAGTTCTGCATCTTTCAAAGATTCCACTCTCCCAAGGGCCAAGCAGGTGGCCATATGCCCTCTTTGATGAAAGCAAATCGGAAATTTACACAGACTCTAAATACAAAGTTAGGGCCTTTGCTTCTGGCTCAATTTACGTCAAAGCCTCTAAAATTCTCAGCAAAAAGACGATCTCCGCACACACCATCACTTGTTTCCTGCACATCTGCATTCTCAGCTGGGTTCCCTGACAAATCTAAGTGATACTACTTGCTCTTGGATGCACGCTCTAACCTTCTGCGCTGGAGTGGATGCGGGTCTGCAGAACGGGTATGGGGAACTTAAAGACATTTTATTCACGTTTAATGAAGTCATCAAGTACTATCAAATGGGCAAGCAGACTTTTCCACCTCCACATGGTAAACTGTCCAAGCTTCAGGCAATCGCACTACGAATGTTACAAACTCCCAGTTTAGCTCTCCTCAGCATTACTGCTCCGGACGCCTTCATACCTAGCTGCCCGAACTGCAGGTTGGTTAGCAGCTTACAGCATATGCTATGGTGGTGCCCTTCATTACAAGGGCTCAATCACGTCATCGAGGAGGAGTGGAGTTCTGCCATCAAGAGTTCTGAGCTTCCTCCACAACTCCGGGCTGTCCAGAGAGCCCATGATGCAGCGGTTAGGCTAGGCCTCCCTGTCCCCATGTGGGAGCAGCCCGCAGCGCTGCTCAAAGAGCGGCACTTCTCAGTACCTAAATCAAGTTCCTTGTCTGTTTGTTCTTCTTTGCCCTTTTTACAAAAATTGAGCACTTTGGGTAGTAATTAAGCACCCCTCATCATTTATTTTGAGAGGCTTTAAATCTGGTACACTTCAGCAGGAGCGGGTTTCTACCCACACTCTTAATTTTCGAGTTCATTTCATTTAGGTGGGAATCCTAGTTACCAGGGGCAAAACCAAGGTTTCCGGGCATGGGACAGGCCATCTGTGGCAAGTCATGGAACTGCAGCTTTACGCATTGCGCATTCATGTCCAAATAAACACCGCCAGCAAATGAGCAGAATTTTACCCAGTGTAAAATATGTGTTGCTCTTACAGCGCTGCCCACAGGAGACGTCCAGTAAACTGAGCAAGCTCCTTGCTGACATGGACGAATGCATGAAAAATGCCTACCACAACCGCACATGATATTACAGAACATCTTTGTGTGCTTCGGGCGACGCTTGGGTGTGCCAGCCCTGTCGGCCATAAACTGGCAGGGTTGGTGACCTTGGTGGCACCACCCAATGCACTGGTCCTGGTTGCCAGCATCACACACGCACAGCACTATAACAAAGGAAGTGACAATCCAAGGACTTTCAAGTGCAAGGACACTGTGTACAAGACCCATCACGACGGACTTGGTTAGGCCATTGTGGTGGCTCATCACAGAGTCAGCACAAGTTAATGTGCACCTTCTTTTCCTTTCTTACATTTCCTTCCTTTTTGAATTCCTCCCAAGCTTTTCATTTTCCTAATATGTACGAGGACTGCAGTAAGCCAAGTGAATGAAATATCCTATAATCGGAACACTCTATTCCTTTTTGTTTCTTTTCTCTTTTCCATTCTTTTCATGGCACCTCATTATGAACTCACATTTTCTTTCATTTCGCTTAGTCCCATTTCTGTTCACCTGTCACCATTTTCTTTCTATTCCTTAAATTTTTCACCCACCTTTTTATGGCATGCCCATGCCACCCCGTCTTCTCCTTCTCATTTCATTAAAAGCTTTCCTGCGCTCACAGAGCCCTTACAACACAATGCATTGCCATTGCTCAATAATTTGTTTCTTAACAATAGGCGGGGGGGGGGGGATATGCTAGAGAGCCACGGAGAGCAGACAAGCTCTCCTTACCAGCGATCAGTGGAAGATTCAAGCTGTACCCCGACACCAAGATTTGCCAGTAGGGCCGTTTTAGGCCGGTTGTCAGCAACTTTTGCTCTGCTGCGCTGACTGGAAACACCAAGCCTCCCTTGTCTCCAGACCTCCTTGGAGCTCCCCATCTCAGACGACGTGTTAGACCTTCCCCAGCATTAAACGGATGTCGCAGTGGTAAAAAGAAACAGAGCTTGGGCCGAAATTTTCGGCGAGAGAGCTGGATAGTGTGATGTCAAGAAGAAGAAAAAGGCCGACGGCCTGACTGAGTCTGCGCAAAACCAGTAGACCAGTAGCCAGCGACAGACAACAGCCACGTCAACTATAGGGCTAGCCGCAGCTGCAGCCATGGCCAGGCAGTTAAAAAGAAAATGTGCTCAAGTACAGCAACTTGCCATGGCGAGCCGAATGCCAGAGCTACCAACAGAAGAGTACAAAATCATCATACACCCACAAGGTGGCTTCAACATGACCGGTTAAGCAATGGATCACATTTACTGCTGCTTACGTAACACAGCAGGTATAGGCAGAGAAGCAGCCGAGTAAGATAACGTCTTCATCAACATTACACAGAACGTCGTGGTGCTCAGCACGCTGTCCACAGACAGAGCCATACGCTATGGAGCTATCTACAAGCTTCATATCAGAGATCGGAGTTCAAGGTTAACGCCTATCTAGGCGCCCCAGAGAACTATTCAAAGGGCCTGATTAGGAACACTTCCAAGAGCGAAACCCAGGTGGACATTTTCAGTAACCTTGTGAAGCAGTGGAACGCCGGCACACTGCACACGAAGCTCATGGGCACTACGGGATAACATAATTGTTTTGTTCAAAGGATACCACGTACAGTGGACTCCCATTAAGACGAACTCTTTAAAGGGCCCCTAAACCACCAAGAGGTCGAAATTTAGTTGCGGCATTGCTTTTGTGCCGGTGTCCGCAACAAACATGTAGCCGCAAGAACTTTTCAAAACGGTGCTGAAATAGCCGAGTTACACCCGTTTGATTATTAAAACACGGCGCTGGCTTGTTTCGCTCTCTCCTGCGCCCGCCGGCCGCTTGCCAGTGCCACCTCCTCGCCGAGTGCTCCTCCGAATGTCACGTGACATACATCGCCGATGACGCGCATCCGGTTGACGTGCCTCCGCCGGGCTCCCGCGTTCGTGCAAATGTCTCGTTAGTGCTGTGCCAACGCTCTCTGTTAGCACTATCCGTCGTGTTCTGAGAGTTGCTGCAGTTTCTAGTCAGCTGTACCTCACTTGCACTTGCGTAGCGTAGCGCATTTACGAATTCACATGCGAACACCACACGAATGACACACGACGAGGAAAACAAACAGGCAGGGAGCGCATGCGTTTGTTAGCAGACTAACTGGAAGTCGACGTCCTCCTTCGACCAATAAGCAGAGCTCGGACCCTTTTGACGTCACCAAAAACCACAATGTCGTCACGGCTAACTTTGGCATGCCGGAACTGGCCGGAGAGGCGCACGGGATTGTTTTTCGAGTTTGTGGCGCGCCCGCGGCACGTAGCGCTGCCGCGTTTGACATCGTTCATCGTGACGGCATTTTCAACTTGATGAGCGTGCTAACTTGAAATGTTCAAAAAAATGTCGGGGGTGGTTTAGGCGCCCTTTAAGACGAATAAATGGCAACCTAACCGCATGCGCCTAAGTATCCTACTTCAACACGGTAAGTGAAGGAGACTTACAACGGGAGAAAATAACAAAAACATTTATTCGACCTCACCTTATAGAACACCACCCTCAATTTGAACTTTTGCTGGGCTTTAACCAGCAGGTGATGGATGTTTGCCACTTCTGTGCAAATTGGCGAGCAGACACAAACAATGTCCTTTCCCCTAAGGACATTAAAAATCATTCTGTGCCCTTGTGCTGCTGGAAAAAAAAATCACCAGCAAGTTCAAGTAGGCATCTGCTGCCTCGCAGGACACAGGCACGGGCCCTGGACTAGCATCCTCCTCCTCGTCATCAGAGGTGCCTTCTGAAGACACCTCAAGCCCTTCTTCGATGATGGAGTCATTGTGTCTGTCCTAGACATTTGCACATCCTCGTCGACGCTGAAATAGGTGCTCATGTCCATGATGATGCCTTTGCTCCCTAGTAAAGAAAGCAATGCGGCCTCCTCCTTGTTGTCACTGCCGCAATCCTGCGTTGCACTGTCAGGTGCACTGTCATCGTCTGGAGTGACAAATCCCGCATGGCGGAATGAATTTACAATTGTCGCTTCAGTTACTTGGCTCCATGCATTGTTCAGCAAATGCACAGCAGCCAAAAGGTCCACCACGTACTGCTAATTGCTCTCCAAGCAGAGCAACATCCTTTGCAGAAGTGATCGGCAGTAGTGCCTCTTGAGACTGCTGATCACTCCCTGGTCTATGGGCTGGTTCGCCATTGTATTCATGGGCAGAAACTCCACACGAATTGCTTCAAGTTCAGCGGCTTGCCTATGACCAGGGCAGTTGTTGAAAAGAAACAGGACATGCCTTTTTTTCTTTACGAAATGGCGGTCCATATCCCGCAGCCACTGCTCAAAGAGTGACTGAGTCATCCATGACTTGGCGTTGGCTCTGTCCGTCAGTGGAAGTGTTTTGACATTCTTGAAGCAACGCGGGGACTTTGACTTGCCTCTATCTAAAAGCTTCAGCTTGTCAGTTCCGGTCATGTTGGCGCCGTGGACGGCAACACTCACTGTGCTGCACTTGCCCCCTGTGCAGCTGTCACCAGCAAGCGCAAGCGTCTTCTGCAGGAGCATCTGATAAAAAAATGGCAGTCTCGTCCACGTTGTAGTGGTCCCTGGGGTTATATTCCCATATAAGATCCTTGAGCTTCGTTAGCCCCCAAATGATGCATGTCGCTTCATCTACAGCGGCGGACTCACCAATGATTGACCGAAAAAACAGCCTGTTCCTTTTGCATACACGGTCGAGCCACCCGTCACTACACGAGAATTTTATGTTCATCCGGAGGGCAACTTCTTCTGCCTTTGTTTTCAATATAACACCGTTGACAGGCAGATTTGCACTTCTGGCTGGCTGGATCCAAGCCAGGAAAACATCCTTTAAATCCCTGTGTTCCGCACTCCACATCTTCCATTTTGGTACAAACTCGCCACCGTTGAATGCGGCAGTTACTCATGCCTCGTTCTTAACAATTCCTGCCAACGTGCTCTTTGCAATTCCATACTTCTGTGCAATCTCAGTTTTCAAGGCTTTGCCAGCTTTTACATTAGACAATATCTCGGCCTCCTTTGCAAGCGTGATGGGCTTGCACTAAACACTTGGCTTAGCAGACATACTAGCTCTTGCAGCAAGGCAAAGAAAATAAAGCGTGTGAGCGAGACACACTATGTTCCCAGCCAATCGCTGTCGACGCAACAAAAAAAATGAGGCAACCAGGGACGGGACAAGGCGGTGGCGTGGTCGCCGCAGTGGTCACGTGGTCCGTGCATTGTGGAGAGAGTCCAGATGCTCACGTAGACAGAATCACTCTGCTTTTTACTTTGCCTTGTTTTTCCTCCTTTCGCAGTTTTTCTCTCTGTCTGCAATGTGTGACACACACGCCTGTGAGCGAAGCAGGCGGATCGTGACAACGACGACTACTCATAGTGGGCCTCCGAACCGGTCGGCCCGGTGGAGATACCCCCCGCTCTCTCTTCTGGCTCCTTCTTTGTGGTTTTGTTTGCTTTACTGCTGGCTATGCATTCCTATGTGCAGTGCTTTTTCTCACTTCTCTCGCACACCGTTCTGTCAGGGTAAGTTCCTTTCGTTATTTTCACTTTCCTGATTGTTGCATGAATGCCCTGCCAAGCCTGCGCAAGGTCATGAGGCGGCGGCGGTCAGTTTGAAAGTTCATCTTAACCGAAGAGTGTGTCTGAGGTGCTTCTTAAGCGGACTTTTCCTGCATTGAGTCTATGAAAAAAATTCACGCATCTCCACAAAGTGAACCATGACGAGTGGGTGAAGCACTGGGGATTGTTCGGTGTTACCGTAAATCCCCCATGACATAGCCCACTCATGCATGTAAATGAGTGACAATGTGTGTGTATATTTACACAGGCGTTGTCATTTATGCTCCTGGTCTTTATGAGGTTCCTGTGCTCCCATGTCGTAGAATGTGCCGAGTTCCAGATTACTTTTAGTTAACGCCCACGCTGCGAATCCTTATGGTTCAACTGCGCACAAGAGAAGTCTCCCACCGGCACTATATTGCAGGTCAAGATCCAGTGCCTATATATATGGAGTGGCCGGTGAATGGTTGTCCAGTGCGAGCAGTTGGTTTTTTCAATCAAGAAACTCGCTAGCAGACGTTGCCTGCGTCAGTGTTCTCTTGCGGGCGAGGGCGCGTTCTCGTTCCTTGCCAGCTTGGGCCAGCTGTTGCACATGCGCAGTGGGGGTGTGGACGCCAATGGACAATCGACATAGCCCCGAGCAAAAGATGCCTCGCATCTAAAACCGAACAATCAATCCCGTGTTTTTCGTCATAAGCAAGAATTCGTCTTAACTGAGTTCGTCTTAACGAGAGTTCACAGTACTGAGGTACATCTAATATGGGCCATGTTCATCAGATGCTCCCTTTACAGGAAGCGCATTGAAGTGTGCTATAAATGTGGCTGCCTGCGACACCGCACTGATGTGTGCCCCAGCCCTGACAAGATCTGTCGTCGATGCAGACGCAACAATCCGTCACCTGACCATTAGTGAGAACCACGGTGTCAATTTTGCGGCAAGAATCACCTCATGGGAGACCGTAGGTGCAAGGCAAGGTATGAGACCCCGTACATAGTCAAGAACTGCCAACTGGAGAGGAAAGCACGAGACGAGGAAGCCATTGCAGCATGTGACAGCGGTTGCTACAGCAGCAGTAGCAGTTGTGGCAACAGAGGCTCCTACTACAATTATCCAGCCCGGCCTTTGGACCACAACCGAAATGGGCGCTCGATTAGCAGCGGCACAAAGGGGGTGTAGGAAAATCCCGATCCCGCTATCGCAGCCAAGCATCTAAGCCGAGGAGCAAGTCCAAGAGGCGCGATGGAGCAGGTCTGGGTGTCGCAACCATTGAATGCATCAGTTAACAAAATCACCAGCAGGAGCCTTGCCAGCAGCTGCAACGAGGTCACCGGGGCAAGGGCAGCAGGTGAGCTGGGCGGCTGTCACCGCTTCTCCTGGCGGCGATGCCGCTGGGCAGACACTCGGGCGGCTCCACCATCGGCGGTGCTGGTGGGAGCAAGCTCGAGATAGCGATAGAGTGAGCACTACAACAGCGCCTAAGACCATTAGAATCAATTATTGCCGAGCTCAAACGTGAAAAAGCAATCCTTAGAGAGGAAAAATTCTAAATTTAAAGGCGACGCTCCGCAACCACAACTGCAGCTGCAGGAACAACATGAGGCGCCATTGAAACCTCGAGCGCAGAGTCTGTCACAGCCCAAAACAGCTGGGATGGGCATGGACGACAAGAGCAGTTCAATGGAGACAGCGGACGAACACAAGAACCACCAGCCTACTGGGAAAAGAACCATGCTAGATCCCACAACACTTGAGAACAAAAGGCATTGCAGATGTTACGAAAAATTACGGCATTGAGTAGACAGCATCGAAAAGAGCCTTGAACACTTTGCGAAATAGATTGCACAGCTGGATGAAATGTTCAATAACATGATAGCTAAGCTCTGAGCAAATGATACAAATGTTCGCCACGCAGTTGACATGCATAGATGATATAAAAGTGAGGCTCTCGCCAGCTGCCGGCAGACCAATTACAATGGCTAGACACCAACGGAATCAGCATCAGCAGCAAAATATGCTGAAGGACATGGAGGCGCACTTGCAGCAGCAACCAAGTCAACGTAGATGGCAACAGGCTGCACCAAACACAGGCATCACCATGGCAACTGAATACAGAAAGAATCACACAGACAACAGTAAACAACATTACACAATCTGGCAGTGGAACTGCCGGGGCTACATGTGGAAGCAGGGTAACCTTCAGCAATTCATATGAAACTGCACGAGGAAACCGAACGTGACCCTTTTACAAGAGACAAACGCTCCGCTAAAGCTATCGGGGTACAAGGCCATAGACACGGCCACGACGAACAGGCAAAGAACAGGCTAGGCCTAGCGCCAGCTGCAGTCTCCATACAGCAAGGCTCTGTGTTTATCACGGCACTTTTCGTTATTGCTCGTGGTATTGAACTCTTTATCGCGTTTACCATCTCTCGTCGTGCCTTCTATGTGATAAGTGTCGTGTCCCTGCGTGATCGCCGCATGGTCAGACATGCCAGTTGGCAAGCCCAAGACAGCACGTGCTCGGCTGTTCGGTGTGTAGAACTCTTTGGTATAGTTTGACCCCACGGCGAAGCACATTACCAATGATGATTACAACGCATCTCCTCGCGAAGCAGCTTTTATTTATCAGTACAAGAAGACTGCAGCGATGTTGCCAATGCTAGTGTGTTTTACATCGTTGGTATGTGAACGCGCAGTTGACGTGGTTGAAGTGAGCTTGGCGTCTCGATTTAGCATAAGCGACCGCAACCCATTCATCAAAAAAGCCAGAAAACAAAACAAAGAGCATCAGCAAAGGAAAGAAGGACATCAAAATGCATTGAGTTACACTGCAGAATCATTTTAGACCCAAAACGATGCTCGCACTTTTCAAACCACATTTCCTCAAAATGACTTTTTGGTGGGTGAAGCTGCTTAGTCCCGATATATCTGTCAGGTTTCTGTCAGATTTCTATTAGGTTTCTTTTATTTTGTACCTAAAAAATTTTCTTGGGGCAAGACAAGCCCGGTTTTGCAATATATCATGTCTGTAATTTATTATAATTAAAATTTCATGAATAAAAGCCTAATCAGCAATACTAAATTCAGTGCTCTGCTAAAAATCTTCAACAAGGAAATTTAAAAAAGCACTCTGTCTTGCCCTAGGGTACTTATCCAAGAATCATCATAGTGAATTTCAGTGCTAGCTCATCTTCCATATTCTCCAGGCCCTGACTAAGGGACCCATACAGACCTTTTGGCTACATGGCTGTAACGTGGGAACTAGTCAACATAACTACAAGTAACATGGAGGCTCTTGAAATGTCTTTGCTGTGAGCCCATCCTGAAAATTTCGTTAAGATATCTCAATAAACAAAAAAGTTGCTGTCCCATGGTAGCCAGCTCCCTTAACGTGCGCTGACATCACACAGTACATGGGCTTCAACAATTTGCTTCCATTGAAATGCAGCCACCACAGCCGGGATTCGAACCCGTGACCTTCAACTACAGATGAACAAATGCAGAGCAATCACCATGCATGTGAGCCTCACCAATTTACATGCTAAAAGTGCTGTCAAGAGGAAAGCAGAGCCATATAAGTCTGAAAAAAAGCACTTTGTATAAAATATTAGAGCTTCTTATCAATCGTCTTAATCACATCCACATGAAATATTTGTCTGATTCACCAAGTAATTGTGGATGCCTGCATATGCACGTAGGCGCGAATAACCTTTGGAGCAGAACTGCAGAAACACCGGTTGGTTCTTTGTCATTGCAATCCTGCTCCGTTCCGGATCAGCTCACGTATTTAAAAATAATGAGTGATCTTGCTTCGCAAACCACTGCTCACAACATCCCACCAGTGCGTGAACACCTTCAATGCTGTATAGTCCATCTTTCTCCGCATAATGGTGACATAACAATGGTGTCTGTTTCTTAAATGAGGCAGGAGAAAACAGACAACTTGGCACATCTATAAATCAGGTGCACATACAAAAAATATCCACTACGAATAGCCGAACTCAATTCAACAGGACTGATGATTGCAGAGCCCCTGAGAAGTTTCAGCCACAGGGCCCAACTTGCAACGCCTAGATTACAAACGTCTCTGTTGAAATGGCTCTAATTAAACGAATATACTAACCGGCTGCAAATGCCAATTCTGTAAACGCCAGTGTATAGTGCAATTTGTGAGTAGAACCACAGACGATTTAACAATCACGTAGTGCAGAGCGTCGACTTCAGTAACTAGTTCAAATAACTGTGCGTCGGATGAACACGCAAGTCTCTATACATATTGGAGCACATGCCAAAAGTTGAATTCATTGAAAAGCCTATGTCATTTAGCATAAATAAATCATACTGATACCTTATCAAAACGCTTGTAATCACACACACAAAAGATGTGTACTATGGACATGCAAATGATATGGCAAATCACTCTTTTGCCTATTGTTAAATCCTAAACTGCACTGCAAAAGAATGAGCAGCGTTTGGGTAGGCATTCATGCAAAATGCTTTCTGTTGAAAGTCAGAGCTGTTTTAGTCTACTCTGTTGCTAATCCCACATTCGCTCGCTGTGCTAATTGCCGTTATGAACACTTCTCTTCCTCAAGTGAACCTGCATGGAAAGTCGCTTCATTATTAATTGCCTGCAAACCACTTTAACCGATCTATACTATTGTGAATGCAGAAATAAGCGCGGCAAGCGGCTGATTGTAGGCAGTCACATGAAATATGTCCCAGGAGTCCAACAGGCAGCACAAAATATAAACTAACCTCGTAGCTGTGCCTTTATTTAATTCTTCACTGAGGAGGCCCAAAGCACATTCGGCTAAAACTTACGTCAATGTGGCTATTTTACACTGGCAGCTTTCTGAACTTACATATATCTCATCCACGTCTACTACTAGCGTGTATGATGCCCGGGCCTATTTCGGGATGGATGCTGGCCCGTGCCCTACCCGAGCCCAACGCTCATGGACGCGAGCCCGGCCTGGCCCTAATTCAACAATTGCCTACCCGACCCAACCCAGCCATAGGGCCAGGCTTTTGCCGAGGCCATGCAGTGCTCTAGTCTAAGTGCAGTAATGCTAAGCAGACAAAGTTTTGCAGGTGCAGTGAAAATCAGGAAAACTGCTCACTTACAGTGAATGCGTCATAGCCTTCGATGACTCTACCCTCATCATCAAAGCACTCCAGGATAGGAAGAGAGTGCTTCTTAGAGAGTGCGTAGTCCACTTTGCTATAGCCAGGTGTCACCTTCATGGCACCTGAAAACACAGGAAGGTACTGTCAACTTATACGTCACTCTTTTTTAGAGACAGTATAGACTAAGCCACTTATTGCTCGTAAAGTTGACTCTCATAACCCCACTTTATACATTTTCTGCAAGAGTTTGATTGATTGATGGGGTTTCATGGCACAAGGGCCAGTTGTGGCCAAAGAGCGCCAATATAGGTGTTATAGCATATAAATGTTAGAGTGCGCATGATCGTCTTGATTTTAAGCAAAGGCTGGCAATTAATTGCAAGGTAGTGTATGTGGCATGGCTGTACAATGGCCTAAAATAATTGTTGTAAAATGGCGTAAAATGTATAATTAAAATAATGCTGATGAGCACTGAAAGATCTTGTAAATGTTGACAATGGAGGTTTGACACACTAAATGTTATTTCCCAACAGTAGTGCTTCAGCAGTGCCCTCAGTATTCATAAGGGCAATGAAGCAAGTGGTTTTTCAGTGATAGCATCACAGCAGCCATTTACCTCCCTATGGAGGCTGTCCTACAAATGTCCCGGCCAAATGATCTGTAAAGCGTCTGTTTCTGATTAAAATTTCAGAACTGTTTTAAAACTAAAAAGGGGTTCAATACTTAAAAAGAATGCTGGGTGCAGAAGTATCCTGTGATGATACCAAAAGAAAAAGTACCGTATTTGCATGTAAATAACGCAACCGCAAATATAATGTGAGGGGGGTACTTTCGGTCTCAACGGAAAAAAAAGTATATTAAGATTATAACGCAAAGTGATGCAAATGTAAACAGCAATCAAAAGGCGGTCACCTGCAAAGCTTTATTGATCTCTGCAGCCATCGGAAAATTCCCGATTACTCTTCCTCGTCACTGCTCGAGTCCTTGTCGCTGTCAGCAAAAACTGCGTTGTCGTCCGTGCCGTCCAGGCTATTCGAGAGGCAGCACTTCAGGAATGCCCGTGACACTATTGCCGGCGGCAAAGCCTCCCAAGCATTGTTAATCCACTGAGTCACATTGCCAACTGATGCTCGTTTCATGCAACGAGATGGCGTCAGTGGGCGATTGCTAGCCTCCAGCCACTGCTCGTACTCTCGTCGTACGAGGTCCTTGAAGGGCTTATTTATGCAGACATCCAGTGGCTGGAGCTGCGACGTCATTCTTCCAATGACAACAAGGTCAGTGCTGGACTTGGTGAGCACTTCCTTGACCTCATCGGTCAAGTGGCCTTTAAAGGCGTCTAACACAAGCATAGCTCGAGTGTTAAGGAGGGCACCGGGATGTCTTCCCCACACAACCCGATCCACTCCTTCATCATGCTGCTGTCCATCCAGCCCTTGTCACTGCACCTGATAAACATTCGGGGCGGGAATGTCTCGTTTATAGGGAGCGTCTTTCTTTTAAATATAAGAAAAGACGGCAGCTTACCCCCATCCGCCGTGCACGCCAACATCACTGTGACCTTGGCCTTCTCATTACCCCTTGTGCGAACACATACCACCTTGGTGTCGAGTGCGTCAATCACGTAGCCTGCCGGAATGTCCTAAAAGATCAGAGTCTCGTCCGCATTTCCGATCTGGCCTACGGGGTACTGCCCTTCTTTCATCTTCATTACATAGTGCTGGAACTCGATGAGCTTCTCCTCGTACTCGGCCGGGAGCTTCTGGCAAATTGAAGTTCTTCGGTGAAGCAAGAATCCACCGCTATGCATAAACTACTGCACCGACGAGCAACTAGCCTTAAAGCTGTCATGAGGCACGCCGGCCTCACTTGCAAGCTCCCTTGCCTTAATCTAGACAAGTTTGGCGTTAACAGGCAGAAACTGGCCACGACGTTGGCGGACGAATTCTGCCAGGTCCTCCTTGATTTTCGTGAAACGGCCCGTCTTAGGCCCGCGGAACGCCTTACGAGTCGGTGCGACTTGAAAAATGCGGTCACGGCACTTCCTCCAGCCTCGAACGCTTGACTTGGTCAATCCGAGATGACGTGCCGCACTTGAATTTCCCCTCTCTTCGGCCAGCAAGAGTGCCCGTTTTATTAACGCGGTGGTATACTGATTACTCCTGTTCATTTTGACAGCCAGTGCGGAAGCAAGCATGAACAAAGCCCAACAGGGAGCAACAGAGCCTGACCAAGTGACTAGTGAAGTTATTTAGCAATAGTTGTTATCCACGTTATGTCACAGTAGCCCCCATGGCGCTACCACCTCTAGCGACACAATGCAATGGACGCAGCATATCCTAGTGGCACGTGCGTCAACTGTGACACGCACGAGCGTTTCCGTACTGGCGGTGGTGCCAGTGGTGCTCCAAAATGGCTGGCAGGCATCGGCGCTACGGTGCTTTCCCACGGCCGTTCACTGGAAGCGCAAGTTGGAATAAAATGTGCTACACCCGGCGCGACAAACCCGCCAAGTTCAAGGAACGTGCGACGTGTGTTTCAAGGACGATTTTTAAAGGGGGGGGGGGGGAGCAAAACCAAGTTAGAAGTTCGCGCTATATTTTTGTGACGAACCCGAATATAATGCGAGGCTTTCTAACTGGCAAATCATTGGAAAAAAATTTGCGTTATATTCATGCAAATATGGTACTTTTTCCTCTGGCTCTAATGATTGACACTGAATAAGAACGTGAGGAACCATTAGTCAACCGCCACTCCTGCTGCATGATGGGGGTTAGATCTGGTTAAAAGATAGTCTGTGCTGTAGGTGTGTCCAATTGTTAATATACATAGCAGTACAGCAAAATCTCGTTATGCATGTCTAGGGACCGGAAAAAATGTCTGAATTAAACCACTGTCCAAATTATCGAATGGTAAAAAACACAATAAATGCATGTAGAACGCTGCAGCATATTCAAATCGGGAGTACGCAGTTCTGAAAGCGCACAGCAGACGCAGAAGTGCTCTTGCTGCAGAACTGTCACGGAATTACTGCCGGAGAAGATCTCGGAGGGTTGTACTACCGAGAGTGGGAGAGGGAGTGAGAGACGCTTGACGACAGTAGCGTTTTATCACAGCAAACCAAACTTTTATAACACGGCAAACGCAAACCCAAAAGTGAACAAAAGTGAACAAAATATATACACGCCGAAAAATACAATCAACACTGAGATTCCTCCTAATCTAAAGTACTGACTGGTTTAAGTCTCAGATTGGCGCAGTGCTTAGATCTGAGTCTGGCCACTGTGGCCTCGCCGACGCCGTCGCGATGAACACACTTTGGAAAGTTCTTACATTGCGGGCGCGGCCCTCACTCGTCGTCACCAAGTCCGCTGCCGGTGTAGAGACTGGTCGGGCGGAAGCCGTCGTTGTCCTTTACGACGGCTAGAAGAGACCGCTTGCTTCCGAAGCCGTCGCCCCGTCTCCACTGATGACGTGGCCTGACCAAGGGTTAGGCCTAGCCGTCAGGCTAAGTACGAGTACGGTTCCCCGCTCGCAGTGGTGACGTGTCGTGCTGGTGAATTTCTGCTGGCCGACCTTCGAAGGGGGAGTGTTGGCGGCGCGTCCGGAACCCTCGGCTGCAGCACCTCCGCGGAGCCTCGCTCGAATCTTGGCCGAGGTCTACAGCTACGCCCCGGAGTACCAGCGTCTCGGGCTCCCGAGCTGAACGCCCGCCGTTCCCGTCGACAGAGCGAAGCTGCCGATGCGTCCTTCTTCGGCCGTAGCCAAGCAGACAATCCCCCTGCTCAGCGCTGCTGCGCCCTTTTCATGCCTCGTTTCACGCGCCACGAGCGCACGTGCTGCTTCATCGGCGAACGGTCTTCGCCGTCGTCATCGTCTGCTCTGCGCCGCCTCCATTTGACTCATGACATGGGCCCATCTTTTTCAGGAGTTTTTTTTCCCTGAAAAAAACTCCCACTGCCGATCCTATGCGGGTGGTGACTGTGACTCTGCTGTGGCATGGGTGCTGCTTGTGTCGACGTAGTATGTACCTCACTTCACTGTCTCACACAATACACTACACACACTACCTCGTTCGCACACTGTGCACATTGTTCACCACACACAGCACTAACAAACGTAATCACTAGACACAATGTTCACTTTCAACGCGAGTCATAAATGCTCACTAAGTTCCCTACCATAACACCAACGGAGTATACAATGCACAAAACAAATCAGTGATAACTCCAAAATATTAAAGAATATTCATCACATCACTTTCACTAGCAAATCCTGACACTAACTACATCAGTGAGTATAAACTGCAAAAAAAAGAAGTCAATAATAACTCCTAAACATCAAAGAGTATTCATAACTTTCACGTCACTTTCATCCCATTAGCACAATCACTGATTCTACAAAAATGTGACAAAATCAGCCTTAGTTCAATAACATGGAAGCATATTCAGCACAACCCTTCACTTGATGTTCATGTCTCCCCATAGTATCTCTATATTGACTTTCAGGGCTTCGTCCACCTAGCCATGCTCCACTTCAGTATCATTACACTTCTAGATACGTCTACACTTTCTCAGTATAGCACTCTATATTCAATGCGCATCTGCTGTCTGCAAAGTTCTCTTTCTTTTTAAATCATTGTTTAATTCATTTCCACCTCATTCACTGTTAAGCCGATTTTCTTATTGGTTCTACTTTTCCTATCTTCCTTCTTTTCTCCAACGTGGTATAACTAGCCCACCTCATTTCTGTTCATAAATAAACATGTGCTCGAAAATCGTTGCTTTTCTGTTCACTGAATTAGTGCTCCGACTAGCACTTCTTCATAGTCTCCACTTTACACTACTCCCCTTCTTACCAACACACCTACATACATAGCTATACCTATTCGTCACTACATCAGTATGTAACACTATCAACTCAATCCCTACACACACAAAACTACCCATAACTAGGCTTCACCACATTAGCACTCTTTGCTCTGCAGACATACCCCATACCACACAACAATCCTTTCGCAACACTAGCTAAGAACCCAGATCTGATCTTTCTTTTCTCTCTCTCTCTATTGATCCAGTCTATGCGGATGTCGTTGCCCCTATCTTCATTTGCTATTTTGCCTTCTCCACTACCGCTATACACCAGCTTGAAAATCACATTATTTTGTTTCCCTTTCCTTAGGCTGGTAAAATGCGCTATCTAGCCTCATTTCTCTATCTGCATCCTTTCACTACTAATCCTTCTGCGATATTCCTATACAGATGCTTTGTTGCCACACCAATCACTTTCCCTTTGCTTGACCTTTAATCAAATGCTCTGTCAAGCTCATTCTCTTCCCTAACAACTATGCAGTACTTGCTATGATTTTCTCTGATCTATTTCCCGCGTCCGTATGTCCTTGTCCTTAGTCCTGTTCCTATATTCGTTTCCTTTCAAAGGCCATCATTCCATAAACACACTTTCTTTTCTTTAGTGGCCAGAGAAAAAACCTCTCAGCTTTACTTCTGGTTTTTGGTCCATTCCGTGTCTCACTCAGCAATCGCGTGCGCCTCCTTGCCACTGCACTTTCTCTCGAGCGCTCGCTATGATTGCTGCGTTTATTACCACTGTCCAATCCTACCACGCGTTTCTTCTTTCTGCACTTTGCACGTCTCCTCCGAGCAACTCTCGAGCGTCTCTTTATCATTACACGCTCTCGAGAACGCCTGGCGCAGCTAAAGCTTACGCCCTCTGTCAGTGTCCAACGTGCCTTCGACACACCCTTTCTCGCGCGTCGACCCCCTGCACGCGCTCGCGAACCCCTTGTGTGGGTGCTGCGTTTGTGCTCTTTCCGACACAAACGCCTCATCAAACCTCCAGCACTCGTGCGTCTACTTTCTGCACGATGTTGCCGACGCAGCTCCCTGCGCTTTCGCCTCTCTCTAGTTCGCGTTCTTTCTCGCGTCTTACAACTACGCCCTCTAAGTCCTCCGTTGGCAGCTTCCGCGACTGCCTTTTCATCAACTGGGACGTCCCCACTCCCACTGCTGTTCCGCCTTTTCTCATTTATCTCTTTCTCATTGTGGACTCCTACTTCACCATGCTCGCTCTCGAGCTCGACACGATCGTCGCGCGGATCGTGGCTCCGCTCCACATCCTCCACTGTGGGGCACGCCTCGGAACAAACCCCGTTAAGCATGTGCTTGCCGCAACCTGCAATACACTCTCTATCAAGTACATGCTTGCAGCAGCCTGCAATGCACTCTTTACTCTCCTGCACCGGCGGTGGGTGCTCTTCCTCCTCCCCCGCTGCGCTAAACAGCTCTTGGGCGCCTACGCCCGCATCCTCAATCTTCAACTCCATCTCCTCTATACTTGCGGTAACCGCGTCGCAGCTCTCTGACTGAAGTTTGCTTACTTTCACCTCATGTTCACTAAATTCCACTGACGGCAGCGCGGGCAAATCTAGACATGACGTCACACTCCTTATTCCGGTGCATCCGCTTTGCTTCGGCCTCAGCTATCTGTTGCTTTAGTTTCGCCACCGCTCTTTCGTGTTCATCACGAGCTTGCTCGCGTTCCTTTTCAAATTGGAGCTGTCGTTCTTTACGCTCAACTTCATATTCTGTCGCGTTCTCGTGCACATTCCTCAAAAAATCGCAACGCATCCTTTCCATACAGGTTCCTGCTCTTAGCTATTGCCGCCAAACGTTCCCAATCCATCTTCGCAACCCCCGACGATCATTCGTGACTGGGCCTGGACATGTTAATCCTAGCATAGGCTCGCCAATTTATGTCACGGAATTACCGCCGGAGAAGATCTCGAAGGGTTGTACTACCGAGAGTGGGAGAGGGAGTGAGAGACGCTTGACGACAGTAGCGTTTTATCACAGCAAACCAAACTTTTATAACACGGCAAACGCAATCCCAAAAGTGAACAAAAGTGAACAAAATATATACACGCCGAAAAATACAATCAACACTGAGATTCCTCCTAATCTAAAGTACTGACTGGTTTAAGTCTCAGATTGGCGCAGTGCTTAGATCTGAGTCTGGCCACTGCGGCCTCGCCGACGCCGTCGCGATGAACACACTTTGGAAAGTTCTTACGTTGCGGGCGCGGTCCTCACTCGTCGTCACCAAGTCCGCTGCCGGTGTAGAGACTGGTCGGGCGGAAGTCGTCGCTGTCCTTTACGACGGCTAGAAGAGACCGCTTGCTTCCGAAGCCGTCGCCCCGTCTCCACTGATGACGTGGCCTGACCAAGGGTTAGGCCTAGCCGTCAGGCTAAGTACGAGTACGGTTCCCCGCTCGCAGTGGTGACGTGTCGTGCTGGTGAATTTCTGCTGGCCGACCTTCGAAGGGGGAGTGTTGGCGGCGCGTCCGGAACCCTCGGCTGCAGCACCTCCGCGGAGCCTCGCTCGAATCTTGGCCGAGGTCTACAGCTACGCCCCGGAGTACCAGCGTCTCGGGCTCCCGAGCTGAACGCCCGCCGTTCCCGTCGACAGAGCGAAGCTGCCGATGCGTCCTTCTTCGGCCGTAGCCAAGCAGACAATCCCCCTGCTCAGCGCTGCTGCGCCCTTTTCATGCCTCGTTTCACGCGCCACGAGCGCACGTGCTGCTTCATCGGCGAACGGTCTTCGCCGTCCTCGTCGTCTGCTCTGCGCCGCCTCCCTTTGACTCATGACAAGAACGAACTATAGCCGCACCATCGACATAATCATAGATAGCGCTCGTGCAGTGCACATGCGTCAAACAAAAGCGAGACTATTTGCCCCAGCTGCTATGGATGAACGCTTCGTCACTGACAACACAATCAGAATGGCATTTATCCATGATTATCCATGATGAGAGAAGGTGTCTTTTTCGTTTTCAAGCCTTGCGAGCAACTTTAAAGTCGCCAAATTATCCTATATGTGGCCAAATTTGTCCGAAATAATGAATGTTCAGTCTCATGGAGTGATGCACATTTATGAAAGGACCACAGAATAAGTACGAATTATCCATTTTTTCGAATTAGCGAGCTTTTACTGCACTTTGTGGTGTCTTGTTAGTCTCTCGGGCACCCAGTTCTGTATTTCTTGCTCTATTACGTGTAAATTGTTCGATATTTCGGTATCCCACTGCTTTTGCCAATGCTTTTTTAACCTATGGTGCAAAAAAAGGTTTCAGTTCAGTGGCTGCTACAGATTTACATATGTCTCTGTCGTGAAAGGATACCAAAGTAACTGTTTTGTCTGCAGCTACATTCCCTCATATGCCTCGGTTGCCAGGTACCCAACACAAGATGATTGTTTGGTTGTTCATTAACAGTTTGCAAAGTGTAGAGTTCATTAAGAGAGGGTTTTTATGGTTTTGTACAATTCTTAGGCCACTGGCAACGATGAATGAATTGGTAAATATTACAGCCTTTAGGGTGCTCATTTCATGTGTGTTTCACTGCACAGAGAACAGCATACGCCTCTGCTGTGAAGATGCATGTCTGTAGATTTAAGGCACCAGACCATGAAAATGATTCTCTTAGTGCGGCATAGGCAACTCCTCTAAAGACTTGGAAGCGTCGGCATAAAACTCAAAGCAGCAGTACTTTAGTAATGATACAGTACTTTGATTGAAGCTGACGAAAATATGGACAAATATGGGCTTCCAGTGTGTGCTTCAAGATACGACATGTAACCAATAGTCTTCCATTCCCATGGTGGCAAAAGTGGAACCGGAGCCATCAGGTTAATTGTTCAGCCATTTCCGGCATTCACACGAGGAAAGGAGCTCAAACAGATGGGCGGTGATGGTAAAGCCTAGTAGAATGTATGTCGCGCATATCTGAGTGACATGAATGTTTGCTATCAGATTTACATTTCAGGAAGTAAGAAAGATTTAAGTATATTTTGCACAGGCATAGGGGACATGCATTGGCCTTATCACAGAGGCTCTCTTCCTGGCTTGTCTTGAACGCCCCCACTGCCAGACATATTCCATGGTTGTGGACAGGGTCAAGAATTCTCAGACCAGTGGCAGTTGCCGAGTTGTAGATGATGGCACCGTAGTCAAGATGTGAATGCATGAGAGACTTATATCTCTCATGCATTCTTAATTTCATTATAAATCTTCACCTGACACCATGCCTCTCACTGTGCTCATAGTTCGATGAGCTGTGACAGTTATTGGCTTGTCTCCAATTGTAAGAAGCTTGGCTAGTTTCTCACACTAAGACTTTTCTTTTACTTCAACGAGCAAATCACCTTAACATTTTCGTGGCTTTGTAGCCATTACCAATAGTTTCTGTGAGACACTTGGATACTAAGAACGGGGAAAGGTTTCTCAATTTGAGTTCTCGCAGTGTAGAACATGAAACATGAATAAAAAGCTTGCATCTGTATACACCCGTTAAGAGGGGTGGTAAGCTACAAAAAGATTAGAATACCCTATGACTGTATAGTGTGTTCAGTAACAATGCCAGCTGCCCACCACAGAGCCAACAAGGGGACGCAACATAGGTTGTGTTGATGCAAGCCCTACCATGCCAATCGTACATTCTTACTATAACCAAATATGGTGTAGTCCAGTTTCGCTAACCACACAAGGTTAACCCTTGCCGCCTAGAAAATCGGAAGTAAAAGGAAATGAGTAGAGGACAGTAAAGGCTGAAAGTGAGAGGTCCAAACTAAAAGAGGAGCTCAGGCGAAGATGGAGGCTTGAATCGATGAACAGACTGCCAAAAACAATGGAGAACTAGGAATGTTGCAGGAGCCAATGATTCAACAAGTCAACTGTCTTCATGAGGGTGGAAACTGCCTTCTCGAGTGTTCGTTTCTGTTCTCAACCCTTGCTAGTGATCTGTTCACAGATGAAAGTGAGAGAGAAAGATGAAGATTAGGGAAAAGGATAGGAAAGGGAGACTGCCAACTTCTCCCCCGGGAGGGTAAGTGTCGGGGTGCTGTCTACGTGAAGCTGGGGCTAAAGGGGGTGTGTTGCCTCTTTCACGGGGAAGGGGAGGGGCTTTAAAGGCCCAATCACCTGGAGTCGGCCAACCCCCAGGATCCCCTTTTCCCCAGACATGGTTAAGCCATGCACAGTGACACATGGGAGGGAGTCGAAACCCCCTGCTGAGTTGGGTCCATGGTGTTGCCACAGGCCCCTGCAGGGATTTTCTGGGAAAGTTTATTACCGTGGAATGTACTACGGTTCTTGATTATACTGAGAGGTAATACTGCACCTGAGCTGGTGCTGTCACATTTTTTGACATCGCCACAATCTGGAGTTTGAACACCAACTACCTGCCTTATTTCTGCACTTCTGACACAGCTTCTTCTCATGGCAACAGTGGCCGTTTTCTTACTAAATGAGCACAAATCACTATGCAGCTGGACTTAGTACACTCAACACCCTCCTCATTGGCTCGCTTCTGTTTGTGCATTTTTACACTTGCATTCAGTCTTAACCCTCAACAATTATTTTCACTTTGAAAGGACGGACCGAAGTGATTCATATACAATCAAGCTGGTCAAATTAAATCGAGGCAGGAAAAAAAATCCCAAATAGACTGCTGACTTTGCGCATTGTTTTTAGTAGACCTCATAGTAAAAAAAGTACATTCAGCTTTATACTTACTTTTAAAAATTCAGCCCATCTATAATCCTTGTGATCATAACTACATGGAAACCTTCAGAGTTTATTTTCATAGAGTGGAAATTTACATATGCCTAATGTCCATATCTGTCAATGCCGGACAGTTTCATATCAGAGCCTCTAGACCACAATGTGTCATCCTCCTTGTGGTACATTATGTTTCATATTTGAATTTTTCATATCCAACTAAACGCTCACAGATGGGATGATGGCCTATGTTCAGACCACGGAGCAAGAAAGACAGGAGGGGAAACTCGGCTCCTTTCCGCGCCGCGATAATGTCACCCCGGAAAGCGGCGGCGGACGTCGTGACAGCGCCACCTACAGAACCGCGGCCGAACTGCCGCGCCGGAGCAGCAGGCACGGGCAGCGTCGAGCCCGCTCTTGTCGTCTGCTTGCGCGCTTCTGCTCGGTGCTTGAGTGCCAGCACTCTTGTATATCATGGAACTGTCAGCAATCCCTAGAGCGGTTCGCTTCAATTTATTCACCAATTCATCTGTTTCCGTACGCTTTTAGTTTTCTTCAATGTATTCACCTTCGCATGATACAGGGTAAAGGCTTTATTTGTGGTAAATTGGCGTACTATATCCTCTCATTACGAAACAAATGTCGTGTCATGTAGCCTGCCTGCAAGCGGGAATAACGGGGGTTGATGCATATTGCAGAAAAAAAAGTTATTCTGATCTGTCTACGCTTTCCTGACATGTGTTTTGTTTTGGGACTTCGTGATTGTCGTTATTCAATGTAGAGCTGCTACAAACAAAGACGAAAAACTTATATAACACCACAGTTACACCAGAATTTATTCTGAGAGGCCCGTGAGGACCGTGTATTCGTTCCCCTATAAGTTCCTTCGTTTCTTCGACGAAAGTGCGGATACACGGCGCTTTCCGAGAGACCTAGTCTTTGCAAAGCCTGGAGAATTTTTTCTGTGATGCTGCCGTGTGGTCCTTATCACGCGCTTGTTTCACACAGTGTTGTCGCATTCGCATGCCGACGTAGTAAAAAAGGATTCTTGCAAGCGCGTCATTCTTGTGTTGATAACAGGGAAACGTGAGTTTCAAGTTATCCAAAACATGGTCGATTGTAGCCCAGAAGATGTCTTCGGTTGGTCAAGGATGCCGCGCCTCCAAGCTCAGCGTTGTATTTGCACCTGCTCACCATTTCGCTGGGGAAATGCTTTTCGCAGACGTAGTCGCATGTTGTGAGATCGCGATCCACCCGGCCTATAGCTCTCGCCCATTCCTGCAAGCGTTCAGGGTCAGCTGGAGCTTTGAAGGTGCGAACTTTTTCAGCGCAAGACTTATATCCACTGTTGCAGTTCTGGACGAAGCATCGGCGCCCCATGTCGACTATCGGCGACCTCTTAAACCGTCAACATACATCGCGAATCAGCAGCGCAGGAACTGCCGAACTTACGACGTGTTGATTCTCGAAGCCAACACATACGTTGCTCCGTCTGTTCATGTCTGTCCAAATATGATGCAAAAATGTGATTAAATTTTCTATCCCGCACACCAGTTGTGTAGGCATGCTCTGATCAGCATTTTTTATGGCGTATGTTAATAACCTAGAACAAAATGTCGTCTTTTGTTATGCCGAAAAACTTACGAAATGCGAAGCCGCACCGCCGCACCATCACATCGTCTGCTATCTGAGGTGTGCCAGTTTGTTCCTTCCATTCGATACAAAATCATTCTATACAAAATATCAATAAAAATAAAGAAGATCGGCAATAACATGCTTTACTCGGGCTTTACCTTCCTAGCGCGAACATTTCTAACTAAAAGCTTTTTTTTTTAGGCGGCACATGGCAACGTAGCGCAAGTGGCCAGTGCAAGATGTAGCAGACGACACCCGGGCGCCGTCGGAGAACGCGGGCGCGCGCGCTCTCCGACCGCGGCGGAAAACAATAGTTCCGTGTGTCGCCGCGAGGATCGCTGCGCGGACGTTCGCCAACCTCCTCTCCCAGGGTGACGTTATCGCGGCGCACGCTCGCGCTGGCGCCGGCCCGGAGTTTCCCCTCCTGTCTTTCTTGCTCCGTGGTCCAGACTAAGCACTTTGTTAGTCTCTCCTGCAAAGGATGCAAGTCTCTGTATGGCTCAAAACACACAGTGTGTGAGCCTATTGCTGCAAGCTTGTCATGTGATATAATGTGCCCTTTTCATATGCTGTCAAAGTGGAGCACTGCACGACTGCACCATTACATGCAAAAACTTGTTCTGCTGCCCTTCCATGATGACCATAGCTATGAAGTTGGCTCTGATAGCATGATGCTCCTAATTGTTCAAGTATCTAACTACAGTGCATGTCGGGAATTGAAGGAGAAAGGAGGCAGCGGCAGTCTGCGCACAAGTCGGTCTTGCTTCCAGCAAATAGCGTCAAAGGTCTTTCTCGCACAACTTTCGTATCTGTGCCACGCAGGATCCAAGTGCCATCCAGGATTGCTGACGACGGAGGTCACCGCAAGCTCAACAAAATTGCTGCCTGGAATAGAGAACCCATTGGTGTCATCACTGAGGCAGGCGGTGGGGCTCCTTGGCACCTGCCTTTTCAGAACCACTGTGTACTAAGGACGACACTTCTCAAGTGGTCCAATGGGCAAGTGTTGGACCACCCTGCACTAGATGAATCAAGATGAAACGGACTTTGACAAGGCTTTCAAATTTGAGAAGCAGATGAGGCATACATTAACCTTGACTCAACTCATGGCGAAGCATGTGCACGTGAGCGTTCAATATAATTACGTGCAAAGGAAAACAGCTCCGCACCAACATCACCATTCGAGTGCATATAAGTACGGCTAGTGTCGTGAGCAGACGCCGTTGCTGCCGCGAAACGTGTTTTTATGATGCTGTTAGGTGGCACTGCGCCCTGGAGACGAGCTGGCAAAGACGGATACAGATGGCTGTGCAAAGACAGATACAAGTCATTTGACGAAAAAGTTTCGCTGTTCCGTGCTCCAGCTGATTGCTGTTCGTCAAAAAAATAGGCAAGAAACATAAAACGAGAAGATAGAGTGCTGGACGGGACATGCGTTGTGGTTGTTGTCATTTTGACAATCAGTTTATTGTGAGGACCTTCAAGCACATCATTAATGGGGAGCTTGTAGAGATAGACCACGAACGGCCAGCGCTTGCTGACGACGCCATGCCGACTACCTTTATCGACACACCCTTCTACATGTCGAAGAGTGTCTGCAAAAGGAGAAAAGAGAGAAATCTAGCAGAGAGTTACACTCAAGCACCGAAACGCAGAGCTGGAAGCAAACACGTGGAAGACTAAACTCATAAGGAATTCGAGAATGAAAGCCGGCCAGAGGCAACACAACACCCTTTCATCGACATTCCACTCCCTTCAGCGCTCTGCAACCAAACTGTGCTGGAAAATGACCCTGCTACATAATGCTTTGGGTGGCACAGCACCACTGGTTTAGACGATGTGCATGTCACAAAGCATGTAGTATGCACGCCCCGCACAGATATGCATGCCGAAACAGGTGTGTACCGCTGCTCTGTGTTCTGTCGCAGCCTAAAGGTTGAACAACTTTGTGTCAACACAACTGATGATGCCGTGGCTGCGTTAACAAAGACTGATAGCATAATACCACGCCCAGGATTTGAAAATCGAGCCAGTCCGCACAGAGCAGTGTATTCGCACTGGAGACAGGAACTTCACAAAAAACTGCATGGGGGCAACAGGTGACGGAAGGCTCTGTTTACAGTGTAAATACATGAAGAAGCCAGCACAGAACAAGTCGTACCGGCTTCAGTTGCTGCGGACTAGAAGAAAGCTGGCAAACACTGAGAAGACTGTTGCAGAACTTTATATGATCAGCAACTCAATTGCATACTCTGTCCTAGAAAGCAAAATTAGCGGGCTCCCACGAAAACAACGTCTTGCCATGAAAACTTGCTTTGAAGCCGCCCGTAGAAAGTCAAGCCGTGGCATGCAGTATGACAAGTTGTGGATATTAAAATGCACACTCATGCGTATGCAAAGCCACAAACTGTATGAGCATATCAGGCGGCAGGAGATAATGGCACTGCCTAGTAAATCCTGCCTGGACAAGCATATGCAGACCTTCAGAAGTACATCTGGCTTCACCACCAACATCCTTTCAGCTCTGCAGCAGAAGACACAGGGCATGGTTAAGTTTAGTTGCCATGGTGGACTTGTGTTTGATAAAGTGAAACCTGAAAATATCAATGTAAAACCATCTGGTGAGCTCACTGGCTTTGTCGACCTTGGTCCATTTACGGAATATTGCACAATGACTACAAGTGACCATGGACTTGTCGTCATGTTCCAGCCATTTCAAGGTGAGTCGACCAATTTTACAAAGGTAACAGCACTAAAATGTTGCATACACATTTGCAAGCAGTGGTGTGTCCCCAGATAATGCTGTCTTGTTTGTTTTGCCATTCCTTTTACAGAAGAGCAATATCCACTGTGAGTGCTTTTGCTTAAATGCAGTGCCTTGCTCTAAACTCACTCTTTTTGGTGCTGCCCCTCACTTTTGCAGGAAAATGGACACAGATACATACTTGGTGTATTTGCTGCCCGTGAAAATGTCAAAGCTCTTGTGCTGTTCAAAATTTCGTTGGAGGCCACAATACCGTATATACTCGTGTAAGGGCCACACCCCTACTTTGGAGGGGAAAATTTCGGAAAAAATTCACAACGTCCCGCCGAAACGCGTAGTTAGTTCAACTGCAGCTAGATGGCGCTGCCAGCTTTTCCGCTTCCACCGACTGTCATTGACAGACGGCACCATTATTGCTTTGTGTGGCGCGTCATCGGCATCGCAGTGGATTTCATCAGATCGGTGTCATGAGCCCCGCTTGAGCCAGTGCAGTGAAGGACTATGGGGCGGCATATGAGATCGTTCACTGCAGCATTTAAACTGCAAGTGATTGAATATGCCGAGGAGCACGGCAAGCGGGCAGATGGCCACAAGTTTGACGTAGATAAGAAGCATGTGCGTTACTGGATTCTTCAGAAAGAAGCCCACGCCGCTACCAACAGGAGTCGAAAGGCATTTCGCGGTAGAAAGTACAAATATCCTGAACTCGAGGATGAACTTCTCAAATATGTAATCAACAGCCGAACGGATGGCTACGCCGTGTCAACCGACGTGTGAAGGCCTTGAACATTGCTCGCCACATGGGAATACCACAGGCACATTTCAAGGCAAGTTGGGGGTGGGCTATGCGGTTTATGAACCGTAAACAGCTTTCCGTCCGCCACTGAATGACGCTATGTCAGAAGCTTCCCAGTGAGTATGAAAGCCAGGTTGTGAACTTCCATCGCTTCGTGAATGGGCTTAGGAGGGAGCACGAGTACGACTTCTCCCAAATTGGTAACGCGGACCAGACGCCTGTGTGGTTCGACTCGCCTGAGAGTACTACAGTGGACTTAAGAGGCGCAAAAAGTGTGTCTGTGTGCACTACCGGCGCAGAATGCCAAAGGTGCACTGTGGTGTTGTGCATCACGGCATATGGACGAAAGCTTCCGCCGTATGTTGTTTTTAAAAGAAAGACTCTACCAAAGGGAAGTTCCCTCAGGGAATTATTGTGCGTGCCCAGGAAAATGGCTGGATATGTGAGGAACTTGTTGTAGATTGGATAAAGACCATCTGGTCTAACAGAGCTGGAGGACTGTTGCGACGGAAAGCCCTGCTTGTTCTTGACAGCTTCAGGGGCCACTTGACGGACCGCGTCAAGGACCGGCTCGCCGCTACTCACACGGACTTGGCCGTTATCCTTGGTGGACTGACGAGTGTGCTGCAGCCGCTCGATGTCTGCGTAAACCGTCCATTTAAGGCAGAATTTTGCCGTTGTTACACGGAGTGGATGGCTGGAGGCCACCATGAGAAGACCCCTACATGACGGCTGAAGCGGGCGTCGCTCCAACAAGTGTACGAGTGGATTTTGAGTGTGTGGCGTGCCGTGTCTTTTGAAACAGTAGCGAAAAGCTTCAAGGTAATCGGCATTTCTAACAGCATGGATGGTAATGAGGATGATCGTCTCTAGGAAGACGCCGACGATGAGGCAAGCTCTTCAGAGGAGGAGGAAAGCGACAGTGAAATGGAATAAACACATTCGTGGCATGTCATTTGCGACTCTCGTGCACTCTGCTACTGCCGCGGAAACAGTACAAACCTTCGGTCGACCTGATTCGGGTAAGGGCTGCATCTAGCGAAAATTTAGAAAAAAAATGTGCGGCCCTTACACGAGTATATATGGTACTCGCTGAAAAGGCTGGGCTCTTCGTTGACTTTTGGACTAGTCATGGCGCTGCATGGAATTGCTCCTTCTGGAAGCTGTTTCGCATCGAAGGTGGGCACTTCATGCAGTGTAGCAGCATTTGTATTCACAAGGTGCTAACATGTGACAGCATTATTACCATGCATTCACTTTGGCATTCAAACTGCATAATTATTTTTTTAGTTTCATCGCGGGAAATCAAGTGCAAGGTTCCTCATGCTGTGGATGGAGCAAAGAGCCTTCATTTCATCTCTGATTTTCCACACATTGTCAAATGTACATATACGGAATACATTTGTCTCTAAGGGAGTCCAGATCCCAAGTGGCAATGCACATGTTGGCATTACAAAGGAAGTGTGGAAACTGGACAAGGACGCACACTGACATTGAACATCATGCCACACTTGACATTAGCCCATTTACAGTTAAGCGCGTTTGACAAAATGTGTGTGCATTTAGCGCTTCAGCTGTTCAGTAAAGAAGTTTTGAAAGGGCTTTTTTTTTACAGGGACAAGTTGGACAAAATTTATCATACAGCTGAACCAACAGAACAATTTGTGAGGCTTATGGAGTGATTAATTTTTGTCATAACATCTACAATACTGTCAAAAGGACTTGGAGTGAAGTCCAAGGGCGCAGCATTTCTAGAAGAATTTATAACATTTTTAAATGACTGGGAAGAATATGCTGCTCAGCACAGGGGTGGGTTTCTCAGTGCAGGGACTGCACTTGGAATTCATGTGACATTGACCAGCACCCTGTCGCTACCGAACTATCTAACATCATCGCTCAACTGCAAACACTTGTTAACAGCAAATCTGAGCCAAGACAAACTGGAAAATGCTTTTACCATTGTAAGACAGTCATTTGGGTGTAATGATCACTCCTACCCAGAACAGTTATTGCTTATAGTTAATAATCTGCCCGCAGAAATCATAAGCGCACCTTTGGGACCATCAGATATCGTACAACAAAAGGCAGCAAGCATTACAAGCCTCACTGATGAACTCTTAGATGAGGGGAACCTTGTACAAGCTTCAGCTGTACTTGAAGACAGCAGCATTTTTTACCACAAAGGCTGTGTTGAAAAGAACAGTAATAACCAGTTATTTTTCTATGTCACTGGTTACGTCATCAGGAAGGCACTTAAAAGGTTCCCGTGCCCCACATGTGCATTTGCATTAGCCCTTTTACCTCTGCAGGTAGAGACAAATGAGAGTGCCTCATTGACGAGGAAGTTTGACCATGGGGGCTTACTGTACCCCTCGAAACACCTTGAGGAATTGATTACAAAGTTGGAGAATGTGTTTATCATGTTTTTCAGCAGAAATGAGCTGCATGCTGAAAGTATGGTATCATTTTTACAGTTTTTGCATGAAAACGATCACCAAAAAGTTGAATGCAGCTAGCATGATCAAGCACTTACTAGAGAAATTGTTAAGCTTTATAGCTTATAACACAGCTGCATGTCTTCACTAAAGCCATCAACAAAGAGAAGTCTACGCAACGCGAAAAGCAAAAGTTGCTCAAAATGAGATGGCAGTGACCACAAGACTGCAGCAGTGAAATATTGAATTCAATAAACATGTCACTTTGTGCTCTGTTCCCTTAATTATGCCGTTTTGTCGTGTTTTCGGCACGGAACGACCATGTGTTCCAAAGCTGAGGGCAAAATCTTGATCGTTCTTGTTCAGCCATACTGTTTCCTACTTAACAAGACGTTTTTTTTTCCTACAAACCTGAAGTAGCTTACATTTAAGCACTCCAATGAGAATGGTAAAAATACAAAGTCAATAATATGCCGTTTAATATGAAAGTGGTCATATAGCCCAAACGGTAGCAGGCAAGAACTACCAGTGTCTGCAGCATTAGGGGTGACAGACTGAAAATGACAGCAGTCTAAAAATGCTACAAAGAAAATCATGACACTTGTACTGTCCTGTCTGCATGAGCCAAGCAAAGACTGTGAGCGCGCAGATAAATTATAGAAGTATGCACACAGCAACTGCACTGCAGGGTATTGCTCACAAGCGGGAACAGAAGCGCGCGCCTCGCGCCATCAGGCCGGAGTGCCATCTGTGCGCCGTCATAGTAAATGATTTCAACTGCACAGTCTCATTCATGACACCAGCCAAATGTGTTTAGCCTCTATAGTATAAGCAATGAAGCAGCTTCCATATCAGCAAGTCATCTTAGCAGCGACTCCAGATCAATATAAAAACAGGATTCCCTACAGAGGTTTTGATGCACATCTACCACAAAAATGAGGACCAGAATCTTGTATGGAGCCTCTTGTATGGTGCATCTTGGGATCCTCTTGATGGAAGTGTTATATCGGAGGCCATAGCCAGCTCGGTTCACTTAGTGAAATTATGCCTCTGCCTTCTCCCTTCACGTAGCACATACACATATGCTAGAGTGGTGCGTCGACCAGTATATGTCACATCAGAAGCAGACTTCACCACTGCTAAATTGTGCACAGCAGTATACTTTGGGAAGGCAATGCTTAAAGAGACCGTCTCACCAGTTCCAAAACTCCTGTCTACTTGGCTGTCAGCCACAACAGGCAGCTCTCGACCCGTTACTGGGTGTCTTGCTCGGCGACCAATGAAGCGAGCGTGACGTGGGTCATCGGGGTGGACAGCCAAAGCTGTGTCAGCAAGCATTGTCTCCAATCGGGTGGTTGCAACCTCAATCTCTGCCACAGACAAAGGAAGAGTTTTATTATTACAAGGTGGCCTCGACAGTACCAAAGGGCATATGTTAAGGCATGATGCAAAAGATTCCTGCAACAAATTAAACATGCTAAAATACAACTACCATGGTACTTCTGCAAAGTGTGAAAGGCAAGTGTGAAGAATTGAACAAAGGTAAGGATACAATACACATAGCAATTAGTCTTGTGACCCAGTAAAATACACTTGTATTGGCTAATTAAGTGTGCAACTAATTTACTCTTTAAGTAAAGCATGAAACTAAAAGATCAACCTTTTACAACATACACTTTCTCGAAAATGGGAATAATATTCTGCAAGAAGAGACAATATGCTCGGTTGGTTTCCAGGCTGAGGAAAACAAAAAGCCGTTCTTCACGTGTTGGGCAGTGCTGGTCAGTCTTCTGTGTGCAGGAAACCTTGGCTTTCTTCGCTGGCACTGAAGGAGCCTGTGTCAAGTTCTTTCTTTTCGTTTTGCACTGATCAGGCTTTTCTGCTGGAGCTGTTGCTTGCTTTGCTGCTGCCTTTGGGATCTGGTATGAGTCCAGAAAGCTGGGACTCTTTTTGTCCTTCACTTCGTGCAAGAAGAAGCTCAACAGAGGCTTCCACTGATCCAGGAGCCTGGTCAAGCATTTCCCAAGAGATAGCCATCGAGTTGGGACATGTTTCAAGATTTTTCTGAAGTCTGCATCATGAATTTCCTGAAACTGCCTCAAGGCCTCCTTCCTCTTAGCACTCTTTTCCAGGTAATAAAATATATCTACAAGAACTTCGTCCACTTTTGCTGGAAGGCACACTGCTCCCTTCTCAGCTGCCAAGTTTATTAAGTGGCATGCGCACCCGATTTTAATCAAATTTTCTTGGACTTCCGTCAGCACCGCTGCCACGCCATTTTTTTTACCAAGCATCACGTTGGCGTTGTCGGAACAAAACGCTACACAGTTCGTGACCGGTATATGAAACGACGCGAGAGCCTCCAGAATTAGGTTGCCTATGTTGCGACCACTTGCTTGTCCCGTCAACGTACACAAAGAAAGTAGTCGACTCTCAACTAAGCCAGACTCCCCCACGTATGTCACCACGATCGGGTACAACTGCGAGTGGCTATCATTACTGCCGTCGATGGCAACCGAGAAAACTTTTTGCTTCAAGGAACTCACTATGCGCTCCTGAGTATGGTTTGCCATCTCGCCAACAATTGCACTTGTCTTGGTTCTCGCACAGCCGTACCGCTTTGCGACATCCGAAGTAGGGAACATCTTTCGTAGCAGGGGACCCACGTGGTCAGCGTGACGGGTCATCGGGGTGGACAGCCAAAGCTGTGTCAGCAAGCATTGTCTCCAATCGGGTGGTTGCAACCTCAATCTCTGCCACAGACAAAGGAAGAGTTTTATTATTACAAGGTGGCCTCGACAGTACCAAAGGGCATATGTTAAGGCATGATGCAAAAGATTCCTGCAACAAATTAAACATGCTAAAATACAACTACCATGGTACTTCTGCAAAGTGTGAAAGGCAAGTGTGAAGAATTGAACAAAGGTAAGGATACAATACACATAGCAATTAGTCTTGTGACCCAGTAAAATACACTTGTATTTGGCTAATTAAGTGTGCAACTAATTTACTCTTTAAGTAAAGCATGAAACTAAAAGATCAACCTTTTACAACATACCTTTTACAATAAAATGTTTGTCATGCAATCTCTAAAGGCACTGACAGACAAGGAATAGGTCTTGATAGAATGACCTTACGGCTCTTTTCACTCCTGAAGGTCTTGCCAGAAAATGCTTTTGAATTAATCAATTATAAGTGAGCTTATTGGACAAAAAGTTATGGCTCTCTTCTAAGATCAGGCACAGTGGCAACCATGCATGGCAATGAGAGTACATGGTGGCGATAACACACAGCATTTCAAAAATATGATGATAAAATCCTGGCCACGGCAGCCACATTTCGACAGAGGCAAACTGCTAGAGGCCCATGTACTGTGTGATGTCAGAGCAAGTTAAAGGGGAACTACAGCGGTTTTTTCACCACATTCTGATATCGCTGTTCTCCAATGTTACTGATAGTCCTGCAGCAGGCAGGGTGGTTGAAGTTGCTCAGAAACCCGCCAATAATTTTAAATAACTGAATCAATAACACGTTCAAACCAAAACCGAAATGGGTAGACACTTCACGCAGCATGTACTTTGATGTCAAGCCTCCCCACCATCATAAATATGAAGCCGGTGCCAGAAAAATGACAGTGGCGATGTAGACCGATCACATCGCACGGTCTGCACATGCGCAAGTTTCCAGAAACAACAGTATTCCGAGCATTGTTGGTGCGGTCGCTCACTCCATGTTCTGAATAACCCAGCTTATTAGTTGTGCAGATCATTGTCATGAACGACGATGGAACGTGGTGTAAAACCATCCATGTGTGTGTTTTATTTCAGTTGGCCCAGCATCCTAGAGTTGCTTAGGAAAACGGAACGTTCACAGTGCTAACATGCGGCCTGGTCGTCTCGTCAATAGCTGGTGTGCTTGCACCGTTTTTCATTCCTGTTACCACATTCACTGAATGAATAGTAATAAAAAAAAAACTACCGGGCCTGTGCAGAAGGTGCAGCACAGTGGCACCTGGATTTTCCTTCATGCTCTGTCAATCTTACCTTAAAGCCTTGCTTTATTCCTGCTAGGTTCAAGTCCGCACAGGCACAGAGCCTTTTTTTCTACATTGCAGCTGATAGTGGTTACTTGCACTGGCGGCGGTGGCGATCGGATGCCAACAAAAAAATACCATAACAGCTGATGCTGTAAAACGCATAAGTACGTTGCCGTTGTCATGAGAGAAAAATCCGTTTCACATGATACAAGCTACAGTACATGGAAAGCAACTTGGACAAACTGCGCAGAGCTGTTCGCGACTTGCGAAGTCGCGCCATCAATGGAAAAAAAAGGGGGCACGCTTTTTCTTTACTACTACAAATGTTCACACGCTCTCACGGAAGCTAGGCAGGTGTTGGATGATATGTGTCGATGTTTATGGCCTGCTGACAGAATGTTAAGCAGTACCCCACAGCGTTGTTCTTTTTTAAACTTTATGTCGTTTCAAAGATTAGTGCGACTAGGGTGCCGTCATATTCCGACTAGTTTACTTTATTATATTTGTTCCAACTAGTTTGAGATTTGAGATTTGGTTTATTTCACCATAATCAATAGAATTACAACAGTTAACAGGTTGAACAAGAAAGAAAAAAAAAGAAAAAGTACCATTTATGGTGAGGAGAGCACGCTAAAAGCTGCAATATCTGCAGCTTCACAAGCCCCGCCACCGCGATACAATACAATGGCAGCAACACGTGGTACAAAAGGCGGTTAGTTAAGGTAAATATTTGCACTCACGTTGCAACAATCAAGATGTATTTCCACACTACATGTATTCCACTCAACAATCAAGATGTATTTCTATTAGAAAACCAGACATTAGAAGACACCATACTTGAAGTAGAATTTTTAGGTATTACACGAAGAGTATCATCTGTTAGCTTAAACTTGTTTAGTACACTGGGTAGACAATACTGCAGTAGTTGTGTCCCATAGTTTGTACACGGCCGTGGAGTGTACCAGTTAACAGTGTCTCGTTGTACGTGTAGATGGACTTAGAGTTGAGTTTGCTAATTTATGTATGTAACGGCTCTTACGGATTTGTTCTGATCTAAATGTTGTTAAAAGACAGTATTCACAGAAAAGTTCAAGTTTTAAGATCTTAAGTCCTGCAAATGATTCAGACGTATGTGCATTGTATGAAACACCTGAAATGGAACGTTCGTTTTTTTTTTGTGATATGATCAAGTTATGTAATGATTTTTTAGTCCCGGTACCCCAAACTAAATGACAATAGCGCAAGTGGGGTGTAAATAGGGCATGATATATCATAAGTTTTTGTTGTTCTGGTAATATGCGTTGACACTTCCTTAAGATTCCCACTACTCTACAAAGTTTATTCCTTATGTATTCGGTGTGATGCTCCCAAGACATGTGTTCATGAAACACAACTACTAGCGTCTTTGCAGAGGGCGAGAATTCTATTTTCACATTATTTAAGTACAGTAAATTAAGTATAGGACATGGTGTATATTTCACTCGGAAAATAACCGCTTTAGTTTTAGAACAGTTAATTCGTAAAGTTTTTTACTGTCCAAGTGTACAGTCTGCCTAATGTGTCATTTGCCAATGATATAATATTGTCTATATTCGTTCCAGAAAAAAACAAGCTTGTGTCGTCTGCATAAGTAACATATTCTATTGATGTGTCTATTCTTGTGATGTCGTTTATAAAAATAATAAACAAGAGTGGGCTGAGTATGCTACCCTGTAGTACGCTATGTCTTATTTTTGCTAGTGGGGATAGTTCATTATTGACACACACACATTTGATTTTATCTTGCTTAGGAAATCTCGGAACATTTAATACTGCTGCCTACTCCCTACAGCAAATAGCACATCTAAAAAATCACATAGATCAGAACATTGGTTAGATTTGTGTTCTTCAGCATAGTGCACATACATTGAGAATATGAGGGACGGATAAGTGGGCAGCTCACTTTGGCCGGCTGCAAGGGTCAGCCATTCGCTCTGCGCCGATATCGTCGCTAAGCCTTTAACACTTCAAAAGCAGCAGGCGGTTCTTCCCTAAGAGACACCAACACTCATAACATTCTAAGTCTTGTTGCCGCTGTTGCCACTGTACCTTCTACTCATATTAACATCAAAGTTGAAGGGAACAGCGACATACTGGGAGCACCACTGGCTGTGATGCAGGTGTACGGACAATCTTTTACCATGCACTGGTATCCGCTGTGCATGCAGTTAAGCTTGGTTCGTATCACAGGTTCCCGCTAGACAATTCGCAGTCGTCACCAATTTTTGTAGGAGGTCAGTTTAAGCATCACTAAAGTCTATTTACCAATACTTTCATAACCGAAAAAAAATGTCCTGCCCAGTCTGTCGCGTCGGACGGCTATTGTATTGACTACAGTGCTGTAGAATATCAAAGTTGCTTATCGGTCACCGGTCATGCAACCATTCTGATTTGGTGCAGTAGCAGACAGCTAAAGTGCTTTACATTAAACACGCGGAATTCACTCACAACTTCCACAAGAAGTGTGCCGTACATCCCACTGTGTCCTATTCTGTCAACCTGTCCCACCAATTCCAGTCAAAGCATATCCTTTGGAAACATGAGAAACCTGAGGCTCTTTTGCTGCAAGCTGTTGTAGTAGCATCCCGACAGGTAGCACATGAGCCCACCCATCCAGCTTCATGCAAATAAAGCCGCTAAAGGTCAGAACACATCATGCAAATACAGCAGCTATGCAGCTGAACGAAACGAGTATTCCAAGTTCCAGCATAGAGTGCAGTGCAACTCACAAATGAAATCAGTCTGTTGAGTTATGATGGCATTTCTGAACTTGGCAGCAACGATATGAGCGAAGTAACTCTTGCTCTGAATGGCCTACCTGGTAGGGCCGGCAGCATTGTAGGTAATGATGTCACAAACACAGGGCAGCCCACTTTAGAATCTGCTAAAAATTGTTAAAATTCACTTTCAGGAAAACGAAATGACTTGCTACCAAATGGTTTGCCTATATTATCACGGTACCAAGGAGAACAACGAAAATTTCACCGAGATCAGTGTACACTAACAAATTGTTGGAGTTGCCCGTTACAGCAGCCCAGGTGGTCGAAATGTCCAGAGCCCTCCACTGTGGCATCTGTCATAATCATATCATGTTTTTGGGATGTAAAACTCGAGATGTAGTATTATTATTGGTTCTTGCTGCTGTTGCTACTCCCTTGCCGAATATGTTGCTGATGTAGATTACAACGGTGCACACTGCATCTGTTGCCTTTTTTTTCTAATGTCTGTTACCGACAAGTGACTGAGATCTTATTTCGAGTAACACCTTTTCTTTTTATGTTAGTTGATTTGCTTAAAAGGCCCACGATTGTGTGTTCTTTTTTTCATTCACTGGACAGTTGGTTCCTTTAAATACTCTTCAAAATTAATCAGTCCTTACAGTAAATCTTTTACATTTAGATTGGGATGGCATGGCTCTCCTCTAGGCCACAGCTGCTCCTAGCAGTGGTGGCATGGACCACCGCTCCTAGCAGTGGTGGTGTAGAGGTACCGTGTCCGCCTCACGTGCAAATGGACCGTGGTTCAAATCCCGGTTCCGGCCAATTCTCCACCGGATTAAAAAAAATCCGTGTGTAGATCGAACTGCAGAAGGAGGCTCGGGGTGCGGCCAGATCTTGGCGACCATAGTCGGTAACGCACTTCCTCACCAATGCAGGATTGGGCACCCTGGTGCCATAAGAGCCATGACCTCGCATGAATACGCCAGTCAACCTTCGGTCTTCAGTCCCCAGCGGCTGTGAAGCAACTGAGACCAGCGACAGTCAGACCCGAGACGCAGCAGAGCGTGCTAAGAATCAGGATCGTACAGGCCGCCATTGGAATCTGACCCAGGCAATGTTTAACACAAGAATTTTATTTGCAAGGGGAGTCTAGAGGTACTGTTTGAAGAATTAGTGGGCATTAAATGGGACGTCATAGGGCTCAGTGAGGTTAGGAGGACGGGGGAAGCCTTTACAGTGCTGAAAAATGGGCACGTCATATATTACCGTGGTCTAGTGGACAAAAGAGAACTAGGTGTGGTATCTCTGGTCAAAAACAACACTGCTACATAGAGGAATACTAAAGCATTAACGAGAGTATCCAGTCTTTTAATTAAGCTTAATAACAGGTACAAATCGAAGGTGGTACAGGAGTATGCACCTACATCCAGCCATGATGACCAGCCAGTTGAATGCTCCTATGAAGACGTGGAATCGACAATGGCTAAAGTAAAGATGCAATACACTGTTATGGGTGACTTCAATGCTATGATTGGCAAGAAGTAGGCTGGAGAGAAGGCAGTCTGGAACTATGGCTTGGGTTGTAGGACTGACAGAGGAGACTTACTAGTAGAGTTCGCAGAGTGGAATAATCTGCAAATCATGTATAAGTTCTTTTGTAAGTGGGAGAATTGGAAGTGGACATGGAGAAGCCCGAATGGTGAGCTTAAATATGAAATAGACTTCTACTATGTGATGACCCTGGAGTCGTGCAGGATGTGGAAGTGCTGGGCAGGGTTAGGTGCAATGACCACAGGATGGTGAGATCTCGAATTGGCCTAGACTTGAGGAGGGGACACAAAAGCTAGTATGAAAGAAACCGATCAACGAACTAACAGTAAGACGGAAAGTCAAAGAATTCAGGATAGCGCTGCAAAACAGATATTCAGCCCTAAGTAAGGATGCACACATTTGCGTTCAGGAAGTCAGCGATAACCTCTTCGCATTATCACGGAGTGTACAATAGAGGTAGGAGGAACATCGGTAGATAGATTAGTAGCAAACTTTCTCAGGAGATGAAAGACTGAATAAATGGCAAGGCATGACAGTATCCAATGCAACTGACGGAATAGAACTAGAGAAGTATTCGAAGTTAATCAATGTGTAAGACAGTCGACATAAGAAAGCATACTATGGAGAGGATTGAGCATGCTCTAAAGAATGGAGGGAGCCTGAAAGTGGTGGATAGACATTAGGCATAGGCAAAAATCAGATGTATGCACCATGGGGATCGCCGTCACAGGGATGAGAAAATGAAGAGTGGACGACGAAGTGCGCATGCACTGTGTGTGACTCGTGCTAGCGTTCTAGCCTGGGCCGGGACATGGCTGGACGCGCTGCAGGGCGCAGCAGCTCTGGACTCAGTGACTGCAGGCTGAAGCGCAACCGTCTCCCACAACAGCGCAACAACATGGGGCTCCGGCTGCATTCCGGGTGGACTTTTTTTTTTTGTAGGAGAAGCTGCATCACCCGTTCCGTAAGTCGCAGCATGACCGCCGCTCTGGCTGCATGATTTCCACCCATGCGAATGCGTGCTGGTGAGCCCCATGGGCAACAGACCAGTAAAGGCAAGTGGTTGCATCGACTCTCTCGTATTTCGAACCGGAAAAACCATGAGTTACACGCACCAGCAAGCCGGCGTCCCTATGCAAGTAGACAAACGAAGGCACTCCAGCAAAGAAGGCTCCGGCAGCACAATGACACAGGAAGCCTCCACAGAAGCAGACTCCAGCTGACATGTCTATAGACAACATCGTGAAATGAAAACATTGAAGTTGAACCATAAAGGCAAGAGAATTAAGACTGAGATGACAGAGTATGAAGGGTGCCAGCGACGATGACGACGGTGCTGATAATGATGATATTGTTTTCGACAGAGAGGATGGCGGTATGGAGTGGGACGACTGCAATGGAAGTGACGATCCCGAAGGTCAGACTTTACAGGATGACACGCTGTTCACCGTGTTTTGAGTTTAGCAACATTGTTTACGAGGGTATCGAGGATGACGGGAAGATGAAAAGGAAGATGACGGGCTGGGACGTCAACAGGGAGCACTCGGTGACACTTCTGACGTCCCGATGGTGCTTCCGGATCCCTCCCCTGTGCTGAGGTGACTTGCCGCCTATGCTGCGATTGCTTGCCTGTGGGTTGGCGGCAGCGGCCACTGGTGACACCTGCTGGTGCACTCTCCGGAACGAGGTTGGTGGGGCGACCGGTTGCGTGTCCATGCCCGGGTTCGGCTTAAGACTCACGGGACTGGAAGGCCTTCAAAGGTTTAGAACCGTGGCATTCTGCAAGGCCTTATGCCCGGAGCTGCGTGACCTGGTCTCGTTCACCATATCTCCTCTGGTGCACCAGCTGTCAAGGTTCTATTGGCAGCGGGAGCGCCGTTTTGTCATGCAGGCTGCAGTGAGCCAGTGCCATCGCGTCCACAGAGGGAGGGGCAATATGGGGATCACAGCCATAAGGATGAGAAAATGAAGAGTGGATGACGAAGTGCACATGTGCTGTGCATGACTCGTGCTAGTTCTAGCCTGGGCCGGGACATGGCTGGACGCGCTGCAGGGCGCAGCGGCTCAGTACTCAGTGACTGCGAGCTGAGGCGTGGCTGTCTCCCGCAGCGCTTAGAGACAAGGTAATGTCATCACAAATGGAGATGAGATAGTTACAGCAGCACAGCAGTTCTACAGAGACCTCTACAGTAGCCGCAATAACCAGGATAATATTGAATGGGGAAGTAGTTCAGAAGAGGTTGACATTCCACCAGTATTGACAAAGGAAGTAATGAAAGCTCTGAAAGAGATGCAAGCGGTAATGGCACATGGTGAGGACCAGATAACCGCAGATCTGTTAAAGGATGGTGGGCAGATTATACAAGCAAAGCTGGCAAGCCTGTATACGCAACGCCTAATGACAGCAAGCGTACTGGAATCTTGGAAGAATGCAAACATCCTAATCCATAAGGAAGGCGACCCAAGGAACTTGAAAAATTAAAGGCAGATTAGCTTACTGTCAGTTGTCTACAAGGTATTTACCAAGGTAATCACTAACAGAATTCATGCCACCTTACGTTTCAGTCAACCTAACGAACAAGCAGGGTTTTGTAAAGGCTACTCAACAGTGGACCATATTCACACTATCAATCAGGTGATAGAGAAATGCGCAGAGTATGCCAACCCTATATATAGCCTCCACAGATTAGGAGAAAGCATTTGGCTCGGTTGATACCTCAGCAGTCATGCAGGCATTGCGGAATCAGGGCGTAGACGAGAACTACGTAAGACTACTGGAAGACATCTACAATGTCTCCACAGCCACTATAGTCCTACATAAGGAGAGCAGTAAGATACTTATAAGGAAGGGCATAACACAAGTGAACGCAATCTCTCCAATGTTATTCACAGCATGTTTACAAGAGGTTTTTAAGCTCCTTATAGGAGTACACATGGTTTTTAATTCAGTGACACTGCTGCATAGCACTTTTAAATGACTCATAAATGGTGCACATACAGCACTGAATAGGCTGGTTGAGTTGTGACCTGTCATTATGGAGGAATAACCAAAGTGCAGCCCATTTCCTCCCTTTTTGTGGTGTGTGCGCTGCTACACAGCATGTTCTTCACAGCATGTTTACAAGAGGTATTTAGAAGGTGGGTGTAAGGGTTAATGGTGACCTCACCCTCAGTAACCTCAGATTTGCTGATGACATTGCCTTGCTGAGTAACTTGGGAGACGAATTACAAAGCATGATTACTGACCTAAACAGGCAATGTAGAACAGTGGGCCTGAAAATTCGTATGCAGAAAACTAAAGTAATGTTCAATGGCCTTGGGCGAGCACAGCGGTTTGAGATAGGTGGCAAGGGATTGGAAGTAGTAAGTGAATATGTCTACTTAGGCCACGTAGTGACCGCTGATCCAAATCATGAGGCTGAGATAATTAGGAGAATAAGAATGGGGTGGAGCTGCATTCTGCAAGCATTCTCAGATAATGAATGGTAGCTTACCGTTGTCTCTGAAAAGGAAAGTGTATAACAGCTGTATCTTACCGGTACTCACCTACGGAGCAGAAACCTGGAGGCTAACTAAGAGGGCTCAGCTTAAATTAAGGACGACGCAGCGAGCAATGGAACAGAAAATGGTAGGTGTAACCTTAAGGGAGAAGAAGAGAGCTGAGTGGGTTACAAATGCATGTTAGGGATATATTAACAGAAATTAAGAAGAAATGGATGTGGGTAATGCGAAGACAAGACAACCGTTCATCATTAAGGGTAACATAGTGGATCCCTAGAGAAGACAAGCATGACAGGGGGCGGCTGAAAGTTAGGTGGGCAGATGAGATCAAGAAGTTTGCAGGCATAAATTGGGTCCAGTGAGCAAAGGACAAGGATAACTGGAGATCCTTGGGAGAGGCCATTGCCCTGCAGTAGGTGTAGACAAGCTAATGATGATGATGATGATGACAATGATGATGGCATGGCTCTCAACATGAAGATGACAGCACCTTGTAGCACTCCCGAGTGGAAGAAAGGCACCTTTAAGTAACCTAAACAATGTGTTCCAAGTGCTTTACCTCAACAAGCCTAATTTCAATAATGCCAGGAAGCTGTCTAGGGCAATAATTAGAAAATATGGGCACTTCATGAAGAGCTAGTTGGTGAAACGTCTCGTAAGGAAAAGTGCAATTTTCGTCCTTTCAAAAATTGCACCTTTCCTTATGAGAAAATATGGGCAGCTTGCACTAGTAGCGCAAGGTTGGACTAAGAGTGGAGCTTGTGGCCAATCTAGCTTCTTCCGGCTTCTACAAGGTAAACTAGGCCACATGATGTCATGTGACTAGCTGTTACATGGTTTTGGCGGGAACACATCACATGACTAGCTGTCAGATCATGTTACATGATTTAGGTCATATATCTAAGTTCAAATTGGCTTGGCGGGCAGTGTCTGGTTGTGACCTCCTCCTCCTTTCTCTTGTCACCCTTACACCATTCCACCTCACCTTCACCCACCGCTTGTTATACGATACTACAAAAGGCTATGCTGAAAGACCAGCGTTCTGCCTATCTGCCATCCGGTTGTCTGTCTTCCCATTTCTTTTGTTAGCACGTAAATGCATTACAAATAAGCTCTGCTTCACTCTTTCCCCTCCACCACACCCTCACTTCTCTTCCTCACCCCTTGCTATGTTACTACAATATACAAGACTATGCTATGCTTAACTTTGTCCCCTCCTCTTTATCGTAGCTTCTCTTTCCTACCCCCTTGCTATACTGTACCAATCTATACTATCACATAAAACGCATCTGCCTTTACATAGTAGTGGGCTAAAGGCATGAGTGCAAGACAAGAAAGAAGTGCACACGCAAATGGCAGTGCATTTCATAGAAGTGCGTGCACATGTATGTGTATATCACATATTACAATTTGGTCACTTTTGTGGAAATTAACAGTGCAAATTAGGATGCTACATGTACAGACACTCACCAGAAGTGCTCTTTTTACGTGCAACATCTTAATTTGCACTCCTAATCTCCAAAAAGACGCATTACCAACTAGCCCACTTATCCATTCTGTTACACCATTTATGTCCAGACCAGACAGATAACACTCAGCATAAATGGCTCCACTCTTTAAAATAATTACTGTATTTACCTATGCAATGAACACACCCCAACTTTGAGCCCTTCATAATGCAAGGAAAAGACATGCAAGACATGAACACAAGGGAAGAGGAGTGTACAAGATGGACAGTGTCCGTCTTGTCCACTTTTTTCCTTGTATCTGTGTCTTGCACGGCTTCTCTTTGTATTATGAACCTTTACAACTAGCTCAGTTTTCTGTACAGAGCCCCTGCAGTCCAGCGAATGGCCACGCGGCGCCTCCTCAGCCTTGCGCTCTCATTCCACTTCCTTGAGCACCTACTAATGGTAGCCACCTAATAGTTCACAAGTGTGCATGTATGTGCCCATTTGTGACTCTCCACAAAGAAATGTCACATTTTCTTTCTTTATTTTCTCAAAATACTAATTTTGCATACCAGCAAGCCCGCGATCCCAATATATAAGTGGCTATCACAGATAGCAGAATAATTATTTCTGCATCACGAAGCTGAATGTTTGTACTGCAAAATGCAAGTAGATTTAAAAATTTTTTGGGTTAAAATTTTCAAACTTTGTCTTTCAAAGACAGCTGCATGACCATGTTCAACACAATGGAGTTCATTGTATGATAAAGTAAGAACTGGTGACTGCATCATAAAAGTGCTTGCATTGTTGTGAGCCTTGCACTTTATGCTACTGGTTCACATGCCATTTGTATACTTTTGCCTGGCTGATATTTGGATATTGTTGTGATGACAAAGAGATTGCTTTACTCATTATATAATGAAATAATTAACCCACAGACAAAATAACTGCATTTCTGGAGTACGGAGAGGAAGCTAAACAATCATGCCAACTTTTATTAAATTATCTTCAAAAAGAAATATGAACAGCCTCAGATCCCACGTCCCCCATTAAATTCCCTTACAAAAGTAACTTTATCACAAGTAATGCTTGGTTCACGAGTACAGCGGTTAGTTCCTTATTCCCTGCCCATGAAAAAAAATTTTTTGGTACTCCTATGGTGTCAGTGAAATCGTATTGATCATGCATAGATGAGCCATTCAAGGTGCCGAACCTGTTTTTTTTTATGTTTTGGCATTTTTGCCATGTCATCCTCACGTCTTCCCCACCCATAAGTTCGACTAGCAAGAATGACAAAAGGCTGACCAGTTTTGCCCTTTTTACATGGGACATCGATATCAGAAAAGCACAAATGATCAGGCATTATGGACTTATACAGAAAGTGAGCTTAACGAAGATTGCGTTCATTTTTCTTGTGCAAGTTCGCTTGTTTTGGATCTTAAGAATGAGGGATGATACGAAAATTTTGTGTGACAGGAATTCGTATCATCAAAATTCCTCTGTAATGCACAGCAAACTGCCAGGCATTGTGCAATCATAATATTCACATCAGCAAGATGCGAACCAGAACTTAAAGCAAGATTCAGAAGTGCACAGTTGAGGGGAAGGGTGAGGGATGTCTCTCACCAGAGTTGTCAATTCGAAAGGCAACTTTTTCGAGGAAGCCAACTTCAATTCCACTGTCCAATCCAGGCACCTTCAGAACTTCACCAGGGGATATGGCAACTGTGTTTGACCTGAATGTGCAAAAGTAACTTGGCAACACACGGGCAATCGGCAACTTACATCAGATAAAGAAAATGCAAATATCCTCAGCGAGGGAGAAAGAGAAAGAACTGATCTGAAGGGCAGCAGAGAGGTCAGCATGGGCTAGTGCGCTCAAGTCTGCTACTCTGCATTGGGAAATCAAACAAAAAAATATATTTAAGAATTCCCATCAAGATGGCATAGAAAAAGGTATTACAGTAGTACCCTGTTAACTCGAAAGCCGTAAAAACTGGAAAAAATTTTGAGACAGCAGAGTTTTAAGACAGACAAATACATGAAAATATAAGCATAACTACTACATAAACAACATGACGCTTTTCCAATAAGATGCCGGTGATCGCCGACTTCCTTACAAAAGCTCAATATACCAGGATTGGTAGTTTTAGATCATGTTTGCGGTTCTGTGCACAACCCAGCAACCGACACTTCAGTAGCATAGAGGCAACAGTGAACTTCGCACATATAAGCAGAAATGTAGATGCTTGTTGACACTATGTTCAAAACCTGAAACACTGAAAATCTTGCGAATGTGCCCGCTTTCCCAGTTTTTGGAGCGAGAATAACCTCAACAGAGCCCGTTCCAACCCCTAACAAACCACAAAAGTTAATTGCACCAGATAATCCATTGCTTCACACATAGACAGCAGCAGCCACCTGGCCACCGACACCACCACGAACATGAGCGAGTGACTGACAGTACACCACCATACTGGATTTCCTGGACTGGCTCGAGCACTGTCCAAAGTTTGCAGTCTACGATATGTTTGCTGTCTACGGCGAGGCCTGAAAATTTGTATCGGAAGCTCCAAGTCACACATTGCAAGCAAACACCGTGGGAAAATGCTCGCCACTGCTAGTGCAGCCAAGCATAACCCAATGTTCGCAAGTTGCATCGCGCTTGCTTCTGGCATGCAGGCATGCACCAAACTTCGTTGCCACATTCATGGAAAATCACTGTGGCAGGTGTGCCGCATTGCCATGACATATTTTCTGACATCACCCTTTCTTGCACTTTTGAGCTCGTCAGCAGTCATAGCAATGCTCCGCCGGATATCAGCCAGCCAACAACAGTAGATGAGGGTGAAGTGATAACCAAGCTAAAGGCACTGGGACGAAATTGCAAGCTTTTGCGGGTATTTGGTACAATGCATTATGCCTAGGGAAGTCTGAATATTCGAACTTTCGAATAATTTTCGTATGGTGTTTGCCATTTGATTTGCACCAAATTTTTACTATTCGTCGAACTTCCCAAACATCGAGTATAACTGCACTGCTTTGACTCACAAAAAAATCACACCAGGATGCTATTCTAAACAAGGTAGCTTGATCAGCGCACGGACTATAAAAATTGCGGCATGAAACCACAAAGTGCAGTACCTTTGTACTCCATTTAATAGAATGCAGAGCAATTTTTGGGAGTTCAAAATAAAAATACACTTGAACATAATGTTACAAGACATTTAAAACTATGGCATGCCCCTATGTTGACAACCCGAAAAATAAAAATAAAAGGCCAGCATGACACACCCTCAGAGGACGTATTCTGCTGGCAGTTTCTTTCCTGTGATCCCATTTTACTAGCTTTAACTCAACTTAGGCCTCGATTCGAACGCACCACGATTAGAAAGCTGTTACCTTGACGATGTCAGTTTACACGGCGCTGCTTAAGGATATCCACAAGCTTGTCGTATAGACCTGGATATTTTTCCATTTTCGGGCCACAGAACCTCTTCCTGGTCGACATGTAGTTGATGATCGTTCTTTGTTCGCATCGCTCATGGACACACGTTTTGGGCACACAAAAAGGACGTGGCATCGCGACCGTTTCAGCGTGTAAAATAACCTTCCTTTCAGATGCAGTTTTTACAATGAAGAGGGTACGTCAACCATTTGTACTTCACTGGGCACAAATACAACACAGTCAAGCACAAAACTAGCCTGACGAACCGTCATAGTGCACAACCACGATATACAAAACGCAAGCCGTTGCCATTCTGTGATGATGATGACACTATATCCGCAATTTTGACAGTCAGTTGTTGCCAATGCAAAGAATGCAGTTTTGGTTTCATGCTCAATCGTCACACGCAAGCAATTTTTGGACCTGCTTTGCAGAACATGACTTGTTTGAATGCCTTCATGCAGCAAAACCACTCTGTCATGTAAATTTTCTGCATCACCCTAAACACGGCGGAATATGAAGTTGTTACGCAGTCATGCTACTGTACGTTGCAACACCCGAGTTTCACCACGGCTGCCACAGCACAGTTGGCAGTTTCGTTTTCACGTTTCATCCAGCATATGGCAGCCAGGTCCATGGTGTATCGTGTAAAACGATTTTTCTTTGTCGTATGGCATCCATAATTTCGTAGAGTGGGCTGTAGGCACTCATGCGTTTGTCTTCATGCTTTTGGCCATGTGAAGATGAAAGCACAAAGCATGTGCCGACAGACTTTCGTTTTCGAGCCACTGACTGTATGCCAGCTCCACAAGCACATCCGTGGACAGCACCACGCTACAAAGTTGTTTCAATGTGTTGACTGTGTGTGTTACTGCCACAGTTACACATGCCTTTGTGCACTCTGTCATGTTACTTGCAGTTATTTTTATCACCTGTGTGCACTGTCTTGGCATAATCCAGTGAGCGCAAGACTTCCGTATACTTTTGTTTTAGTGGCTTCAGTTGTCTGAACAGAGCTCCAAAATCGCGATGGAAATGAATGAACGTCGCCAACACAGTTTGTGAGCAACCACAAGGATCACCATTAGGGGAAACTTTTAAAAAAATGTGTCGCAATCTGAAGAATTCTGCCACTCTTGCAGAAACACGCTGAATACACCAACAGCAACGATGACCAGTCTCGTGAACCACTTGAAGCAGCACAACACTTTTGTATGTTGAATTTCAATGATCAAAGGCGGACCCCAGTGAACCAAGCATCGCCAACATGTTGAGAAAAAGTGGCGTTGCCTTATGCAAAATGGCAAACCTTGGATCAAAAGATTGCTAGGATGACAGCAAATGACTTGCAGCCTTGCACGACCATTGAAGTTTGTGGTTTTAAGGGCCTTTTGTATGATGCAGTCATCGGCCACCATCAAGAACAACATTGTCTCGTATGCTGGTGCCAAAACTGTACGATCACACCAGGGAACGAGTTCGTCTGAAGCTAAAGAGGCTGTCTGGCGCTCGGAAAACCTTTTTAGATTGTGGTAAAAATGGAAAGATTGTCTGTCACATTTACTGGAAAGGGCACACTTTTATCCCATAAAAAAAGAATTTATGTTTTTAGTTTTGCTCAGAAAGTGGTGCAAAATAAATTAGAGAGAGAGAGCAAGATGAAGTGGAGAGGGAGGGAGATCCTTCCACTTCATCTGGCCCTTTCTCTTGTTTGTTGGCGATGCGGACGTCAAACGGCACTGACGTACCATATGACGATTGAGCGGCAAAGAAACAGTTAAGTTATAAAGATAAGTTATCTTGTTTTGATTTTTTCTGGCATGCGCTTCACTCCACACGACCGCGCTAAGCAGCATGAGGTTTGCGCCGTCGAGAAACTTAGTGTCTTAGCACTGTCGAGAAACTTGGTGAGTGCCTCTTAGTGCCGGCGCAACTGTTACTCAAGAAGGGCATGTCTACTTCCCGAACATGTTAAGCATCTCACTTTCCTCCCCGACAACATTCAGCGATTCAACTTGTGGTCACCCATTCTGTTGAACAGCTGTACTGGACTGTTCTTTTTCTAGTTATGATGTGTGAGTGCACAAGCGCTCAAGTTGTGCAATAAATTCACTTCTTTGTCCATGTTCTGGAGTACATTTTTCCTGTAACTTAACTTGGAACTATTAAAAAGATATTCAATTCGATTTGTACTCAAGCTTTAATATTCAAATTCGCTTCACACCCAAAATTTTGCCATTTGCAGGGCTCTAGTTAAGCCATATTCATGCCAGTCTTATCGGCCACCGGTCATATAAGGCTGGCTAAGCTCGTTGATAACGTGAGTTGGCCATCTCTCTGAACGCTGAATGAGCATCAAAAGGCATCACTAAAGATACCAGCACTAGTTTTGCTTTCTGGAGATACCACAGCTGTGAAAAATACAAAACGGCATCTCGGTAGTCTCTTTTTCAGCATTTTCACAGTCTAAGCTTCGAGATATCCAGAGTTATCCATTATTTCGAGATATCCAGTATTACATGTGAGGATGGTTCATTTGTCACGACACATCATAGAGTTAATATACTGACTCGAGAGGCAAAGCTGGGCCACAGAGGGGGGGTCCCGCCCGTACATGACCCTATTACAATGTTTCAATGTGGCCAACGTAAGTATTATTGAAAGAGCTAAATAGTGTAGGTTGTCTTATGCCAATTCCTTAAAGAAGAATAGTCTTGAAAAGATTAAGTGTGAATATTAAAGGGGTCATGAAAAGAATATGGAGATTCCAGGTTGTAATTTTCACTGCTTCAATATGCATTCGACAAGCTTATTCTGAAATATTTTGGCAAAATATTCAGGTCTCATTTAATAACACCCGTATGAAGCCTCAGCGTTCTTGCGCTCCCAAAACGACTGTGCGACACTATGGGCCCATATGCTATTTGGTGATGTTTTGGCAAGATATTTTTAAATTCGCGTTTGCTCTAAAAGAATCGATTTAATTGAAAGTTAGAAAGAAAGAAAATACTTGGAAACCATGCGGTGCCACCCTTCAGAAGCAAGGCTGCAGCACTGTTTGTGTTCCTGTGGCCTCCAAGGGCACGCCAATCTCGGAGGCCTGGTGGTGACTAACATGATGTCAACTGCAGAGTTGAAGGGAATGCGTGCAGTGAAATCGAAACCGTGTTTTTTATTGCTCTAAATCAACCCACATGATGCAACGAACAATGCATATTGTTGACTGGAGGGCCAGGATCCCGAATGCACATTTAGCAGAAAATGTTTCGCGACTCCTTTAAGCTCACTCAAAGTGCTTGCTAAGAACATAACGTATTCCATGATGTACGATTCGATCAATAAATCATGGTTTCAGATATCTTTATTTGTGCTCTCCGATGCATAGCATTCGATTCCTACAGTTTGGGTGTTGGACATGACATATGTGATCGCGCAGTGACATCGGTTTATGCAATGTCACATTCGTGCTATTACATTATCACTGTTACAACTTTCTCCTCTCTTCATGACTACAGCAGGTTAAGCAACAGACGAGTTGGTGCAGGGTTGACGCAGGTACCAGCTTGACAGTCGGGCTGTTCAATCATGCCTCACCCCACATCAGCCACAATGTTCAAGCAAAGGAACTTGGACTGGTAGGTTGTGCGTTGAAAGAACTACCTACGTCAGAAGGAATAAATCATGCTCAACACTTATGTACATTGAGTATCACGCACTGACTGCTTGGGCAATTTCAGGTGTGCTGTTTCTCGTAGTTAGGCGTGTGACTTACTGAGACTGAGATTCCCAGCTCCACTGACGCCCGCCATTCCACTTTCTAAGGTTCTAATAGTTGGAGATAACGAAACGTTTCCTACGAAGACCATAATCAACCAACTCTGATTGTGAGCAGGAAAGCTGCTGCTATATATCAGCGCTTATTTCCTTCGCATAGCCTTTGAGACTGATGCGTCATTTCGGAGACTATGTGTTTACATACTTGGTTGGTCAGATTAATACCGGTTACTATCGCCAAGGATAGCCAGCGACTCGCTAGCTGTCAACATGGGCATTGCAAGATGGCGTCACTTACGGGGGACGCCCCCCTCCAATGCCTTATAAGAAGCCTGTTCTCTAGAGTCAGTATATCAACTCTATGAGACACACAGCATATTTTGCCCCTTACTTTGAATAACTTGAATAGTAAAAGTTAAGTTCGAATGAAATCAAATAGCAAAGGCCAGTTGAAAATATTCAAAACATTGAATATGCACACATCCCTGTATTAAGCGTTTGGTTTCACTGTACACCACCACACCATAACTCACCATAACACAAGATATTTACCTGTGGCTTCGATACACTGAAGTTACAGCGCTGCTGAAAGGACACTGGGGAAATAAATAGAAAATACTGCAGGCCCCAGCTGTCAAATGGTTAAAATACTCTACATGTGACATCCTTGCAAATGCCTGCATCAAATCGCACCGTGATAGAGAGTCCTGCTAGCAGACAATGGCAACAGTACAAAAACCAAGACTTTTTGGGTTCTCTTGCACGCAATCATTACAAAAAAAGAGGGCACATCACCCACAAGGCTAGTACCTTGCAAGTGATCTCCATCGGCAAGAAATAAAATGGTGTCACCCATTTCAATACACCACGTCAAAAATGAAGCTATCCTTGATGTGCTCAAGAAAATGACTACCTGAATTTTTTTTACCCCATACATAAGTTTGGAGTGCACTGCTCCTGCAACAAGTTTGTGAATCAAGTGGTCAAATACTTTTTCAGAGCCCTTCACACTTACCTACAGTACAACCACCCAGTGCGAGAATTTGTACGTCTACTCTGCCATCAAGCAACTCACAAGACTTCTCTTTAATCAACGCATAATGGAAACTGTGGTACAAAGTATTGCATGATTCTTTGTAATTATTCTGTGCGCACTGTCACAAAACGAGAAATGTGGTGGCAATAAAAAAAGCTGCAGTGATGCTCTGCTCCCACAAAGGCTACACGAGCGGTGCATAGGCTTCAAGGTTGCGAGTGACGGCCACATGCTGCTTGGAATCTCAGCAGCCATGTTTTGAAGCAGCTTTGGTGCAGTTTCTCTCATTCGTAGCATGGATGTAGCAGCATTTATCAAATGTAGCATGTTGGAGAAATTGTAGGAGCATTCCCATCATTGCATTATTGGCTCAGGAATACAGAAGTTTAACGACAGAAAAAGTGGAAGGTAAAGGCCAGGCCACACTAGTGGAAAAATGCACGTGATGGCAACACTACTGCACATGTTTACTGTCGCTGTCATGTCCCTGTGATAGTGTTCGTGCGTAGTGCCTTTGTGTTTAGCGTTTCGATCGTACGTATTCTAATCAAATTCGCCACGTGAGACACCTACAGCTTCCTGGCACTCGGGCTTCCTCGTGTGAAGCTCATCAACCATCCCGCGGTGCTTGCTGCATTGCTCTCTCTACGACGCTTTTACGTCTATACGTCTCCTTGCTCCTCCTTTTCGATCCCTTCGTTGACATTTTGTTGTGATTCACGAGGAGCTCCTGCCGTATCGCAGCGATGAGATTTTTTATCAGTATTCACGAGGAACTCCTGCCGACATCAGGACCTCCGGGTAAAAGATCTCATCCCTGCCATTCGGCTTGACACAAGTGCCATCAAAACGGGTCGCATCCATGAGATGTTGTGCCGTTCGCGATCCTGCAGCGATGAGATCGCTACCGCATCACGACTGCAACAGTGGGTAGCGTGGTGTGGAGCTGTGAAGAAGAACCGCAGGCATCGGGACTTCGGGAGAAGAGTGGCGAGACAGAAAGTGACTGCAAATGAGAAACAGTTTTTTACATGGCTGCCACAATGGAAGGTCCGCGCCGAGAGCAAGCTCGGCAGCTCGTTTTGTGCAGGTTGATGCCTCTAGATTCCTAGTTGCTTTAATTATGAATGACCGGTTGCAATCTGGACAGCGATTAAGTACGCGAAGTACTACTGTACATTCAGGCGTGCCGAACTCGTTGTGTTCCGAGATTATTTTAGGGCGACAACGAACGCGCTCACTGATTCGCCGTTTACAGAACGCGACTATTAAACTTGAATCTGCTTACGGCTATGGACAGTTTTGGCGAGCGTTGGTCGCTAAGCGTCTAAAAGCAGTCTTGAAGTGTAGTTCCAGTCGGCTTCTTCGGTGAAAAGGGGGTACACGGAATCGGCTATGTGCGCTGCCCACAGCATGATGAAAAACTCTGCGCACTGCTTGGTGTCCGGCACTCGTTCGCAGCGAAGAACTGCTCCATGCGTTCCAGGTACTCTTGCCAGGGTTCGTTGTCTGTGTTATACGGAGTGAGAGAGCCGCACAGGGGTATGCTGTCTCTTACCGTTTTACCATAGTCGCCAATTAATATGGCAATCTGAACAGCGATGAAGAATGTGACGCACTGCCATATTTGCAGTCTGTAGGCCCGCATAGGCCTTACCTCCATTTACTTCGTATACCTCGCTTGCACTAAAGGGAGACACTAACATGCTGCATATATGTAACGGGACCTTAATTAGAAGGGTCAAATATTGTAATATATGCCCTAATTACGAATCTCCACGAATCTCCGTTGTAAATGCATGTCCCTCAGAAGCCTACCGTGACTTCGAACAAGTTGGTGTGAACTGTACCCGCTCTCCATGTCCGCCTCCAGCGAAAAGGGGGGTCGGGTGGGCGATGTCCCTCCTGGATGCTGATAGGCCTCTGCCGAGTAGCGAAATTACCCAGCTGGCACAGAAGACCAAAAAGACTTCTTATTGGGGGACTGACATCTTAGTTCGTGTGGTTAACGTCTCAAGGACGTCAACCACGCGAACTAAGTGCTAATATTGCTGCGTATGCGCGCGGCAACATTAGCACCCTCAAACGCGTGAAGAACGAACCATGAATGGTACGTACAGACCGCAGTCCCACAGACCGCAGTTCGCCTCTTCCGAAGAGGAGAACTGCGGCTTTCCGAAGAGGCGAAAGCTGTGGCCATCCCTGAAATTTTCTCTTCTGATCTATTCAGTGCGGTTTGTACGCGTCTGTTATCTATTACTCTTCCTGAGCGCGTGAGATCTCTAGTACACGCGCCCGCCCTTATCACGTTGTACTTTTTGAAATCTCGCGTAGTTTCTTAGAATCAGCGAAAATTGAAACCATTAGACTTATTCTGATGAAAATTAATTTATTGGGCACTAATCAACAAACATGCTGTGCAGGTCCCCCGCTGGACATTTTGAGTTTAAACCTTCCCTTTAAACAATGGTCAATTGATTGATATTAATTAGCTCAGCTCTTTTTTTTTTAAGTAGCCTGGGGTGCTCTAGACAGCAGCGGATAATACCTAATGTGTTGTATGCATGTAAACTGTAAGCGGTTATATCTATTCTCTTCTTTCCTTTTTTTTTTTGAAGAACGGCGGAAATGAGCCCAGCACCCTGCATGTTAGCAAAGGCGCGCCTGGTGGTCAAAGGTTCCCTAAACAACCCCGAGGTCCAAAATTTGTTTTCAACATGTAACTGCGCTCCTGTGCGATATGAACATGCTCCCGAAAGAATTTTGCCAATTGTTGCAATAATAAAGAAGTTACACGGGTTTGAGTGGCCGTGTTATGATATAGGTTCGAAAAGGATGTATTTAAGCTGGGAACGCGGGCGTTCCCATCGAAGAGACGAGGCTGTTTGTGCGTACCAGTTGACAATTTATATAAACAGAAGACGCGCACTGCACACACACACACACACACACATACACTTAAGAGAGCGGATAAACAGCAAAAGAAGAAGAAACAAAACTTAGCGTCCCTAATGAGAGAACAAGAGTCTCAGCCGGCACAGGCTCACCCTCAGGCGGGACGGTTACTGGAGGGAGGCGAGGTAGCGTTGGCTGGCGTCGAGCGTGGAGTGGGGCGCTGAGGAGACGTAAGAGCGAAGGCATGATGGAATACTCCTCGGTCCCAAACGGCCTTGCAGCAGGTGATGTGGTGGGCAGGACCCACCGGCGGCCACGTGAAGCCCGGAGCTCCAACTAGTGGACCGCTGGCAGAGCGGCTCGACACTCGGGCCCGGGCACCCGACTGCGTCGAACGCTGAGGTCCGTCTGTCTTGTTCGCTCCTCTTCTCACCTCTGCCTCGTGCTCTTGCGCTCGCGCAACCTTGCGCGTGCTGCCACTTCGTCGTCGTCGTCGTCGGCGTCTTTTTTTTTTTGCCAGCTCCTCTAGGGCACCGAGCACTGGCCCATATTTTAGCGCGCACATGACAGGCCGCTTGTATCGTTTTCGTTTTCTCGGTCGGCTTCCCCACCCTTCTCTGCCGAGGAGAGGGTAGGCGTGGCGCGCCGTCGAGACTCCGCCCACTTCTGACCTTCTGACACTTGACATGACGTGGCAAATGACGTCATTGACGCTTGCGCTGAAGTTTCGGTTGCTCCTATAGTGAACTAGAAGACTTTCTAGTGGTGCGACCGGCGGCGGCTGCGGGCGGCTCGGGTGAAGCGAGATGACACTGACGGCCGGCGAGGGCGCCACTGCGCCTTTTCCTAGCCTCCGGCACGCTCGTTGGCAGCAGTTGGTGGCACATGGCTGTGAGGGTTGTGGTTTTGCTCGTTTTGTGCGCGCGATGTTTCTCGGATAACTTGACGTTATCTTGCGTATCTTGGCGGTTAATTAGTCAATGCAGTGAGAGGGATCTATACTGTGACAGTGACGGGGAATTTTTGCGATGATATGGCCGAAAAGAAGAACAGATTCCCACCGTTTTGCACCGGGCTGCCGCACGCCTATCTGGGCGCGCCGAAAGCATCGCTGTTCTGTTCGCCGCACCAGAGACGACTCAATTCGAAGTAAATGGGAGAGAAACCTAAGAAGAGCGCACAAGAGCCTGACGGAATCATCAGCTGTGTGTGAGCATCATTTCGAAGCTGCCTTGCACTAATCGCGATACGTTCACTGGTGGTCGATGGCCGAGGGGTGGTTGGAAGTGCGCATATCCGAGGATGCAAGCCGTCCTTTAGCTCCCAATGCCATACCTACGCTGTTGCCGCAGTGCCCAACCTACCTCTCCGTTAAAACCCCGAAACAGAGAACGGAAAGGAAGAGACCTGCATGTTCGGTTCCACTTCGAAGAAAGAAGCCGCGCCAGGACGTCAGAAGCGCTGACTGCACTAACAACGAACATGAGGTGCTTGAAGAACCTGAGTCTGCAGAATCCTCGCCTTTCAAGTTTGAGACCCTGCGTTCACTAGTACCATCGCCGAGGTGGTGCCGCATTGAAGATGATAGTGTCGGCTTGATTTTCGCGACGTCTTCGTTGAAGAAACAAGGAAGGCTTGTTATTTGTCATGAGCGAGCTGTCATTTTCAAAAAAACCATCAGGGGACGAAGTTTGTGCTGCCATTTATTGTCAAGGTGTTCTGTGCTCAGAAAAAACAATCGCTTCCGTTGGCGACGCTGCAGCTGTACTGGATGACGCAATGGCAATGTGTGTTCGCAAGGGAGCAATGTCGGACAACGAATTCAGGCAAATGTTGCCGGTTTTGACGGTGAAGCAGCAAGCAGCGACATACACCAACGGGCTGTACGTCTTCAGCGCTAAGTGCTCCGGGAAAGTCTTGTCCGATGGTAAGTGCGTTCAAGTGCTTTGATCTACAAGCACCGCATGTATTTATTGTTCGGGTATTT